>CAUYON010178734.1:0-21091 GCA_963573935.1 Arctocebus calabarensis
TATTGGTCTATAGTTTAGTTTTCTTGTTGGGTCTTTTCCTGGTTTGGGGATCAGTGTGCTATTTGTTTCATAGAATGTGTTGGAGAGTATCACTTCCTTTTTGATGTTTTGGAAAAGGTTAAGTAATATAGGTACTAGTTCCTCTTTAAAGGTTTGGTGGAATTCTGATGTGAAGCCATCTGGTCTCCAACTGTTCTTTTTTTTGGGGAGATTTCGTATACTTGATTCTAATTCAGCAGTTGGTGTAGGTCTGTTCAGCATTTCCAATTCTTTTTGATTAAGTCTAGGAAGTTGGCATGCTTCCATGTATTGGTCAATTTCTTTCAGAATTTCATATTTCTGAAAATAAAGGTTTTACTCCAGAACGTTAGAAAGCATCCTTGTTTTCTTACAACAATCAAGACTCAACTTTGTTTTTCCTAGTTGATTACTAGAGTCCACTGAAGATTTTCACTTATTCTCCACTAAGAAATTTGACTGCCATGCATGATGCTAAGTATATATGCAGTTGGAAAGTCACCAAACTCCAAAAAGGGCAATTTGTAATCAGTGAATTTATCATCAGTGTTGTCTTCATTTGATTGTGGCTTTCAATTACTCTTGAATTTTAATTATAAATGCTGTCAATTTAGCTTCATCATTATTAATTTAGCTTGGGAATGGGTGTTTGTGGAGTAGGGACACATATTTGCATCAACAATATTTTTGATGTGTAATTTTCTAATAATTAGAAGATGTGTTTGCATTGAAGTTCAAATATGAATTAGTCATTCCTTCATTTCTTGAGTAGCTGGATTCTTAAACTTCAAAAATATACAAGGACTCTAAAAATCATATATAAAAACTTGTATCTTTCCCAAAAAGTTAATAGTAAATGCGTCATATGTTGTCAATAAATATTTTACTACAAATTGTTTCTTTTCTTTCTTTTTTTTTTTTTTTAAGTTCTTGGCTTTCACAAAGTTCTCTATTTGGAAAGTAGAAACAAGTAGTTAAAGATGGGCCATAGGCAGAAATGTTTGAGAAGACTGCTTAGTGGAGCCTTTCTCAACTGGAAATTCTTAAGTACCAGATTATGTTGGGTGACTTTATTTAAAAAAAACATGCATATCACTTTCCATCCACAATTCTGATAGGACAGGCATATGAATTATAAAAACTTCCTCCCTTTATTGTTCTTTCCAACCTCACCTTTCTTTCCTGCCTACCCAAACTTGAGAATCATTACTGTTCTTGGTCTCTAGTTCCTAATGGTTATGAATAGTGGTGCTTGTGGAAGGAAGACTCAGCAATATGTAATGTCTCTATAAATAAGGGAGAGTCCACTGATCATTTCTGTACCTTTAGGCCATAGGATATTTCAGAATAGCATCCCTGGAGCCACAGGTCAACCTTATGACTCAAATTCTCTTTGATTTCTTCCTTTGATAAAATGTCCTTTTTAACAACCACTGCACTGTGGGGTTCAGTTACCATGGAGGCAAGAAAAATCCCTGTACCTTAATGCTTACCTGGAATCAAATAACCAGGAAAAATCACTAATAGGATGTTTTTGTTCTCCCCAAAGTAATATTGTACAGGTATTTTGCTTTATCACTTGTAAATATCCCCATGTAAATTTATTTTCATGTGTCCATATATTCAAAAGTATAGTGATAATGGCTCCCTCTTTTCCTGTGTTAGGAGTTTTTAGGCATAACAATCAATCATAAAATCTATTGTGGTATATAGACAATAAGCATTTGATTAACTTATACTTCTGCAGCTTTACTGACCCTCGCTAGGCTTGCTGACAAATCACACATCTGTGGTTGGAGCAGGTGGCTTAATAAACTCAACTGAGTAATCTCATGTGGCTGAAGGTCAACATGTCAGCTGGACCTTGACTCATCAAGGATGTGATATCTGAGGTAGCTCTGATTCATACCATAGTTCTATGAATTGGTTCCAAATGTTTCTCATCCTCCTCCTTGGTCCACTGAAGATAAGACGACGACTACTACTACTACTACTTCTTTTTTTTATTTTTTGCAGTTTTTGACTGGGGCCAGGTTTAAACCCACCGCCTCTGGTATATGGGGGCTGGCACCCTACTCCTTTGAGCCACAGGCACCACCCAGGATAAGACTTCTTTATGGCATGGTAGAGGCACAAAAGGCCTTTTAAGGCATAGACTTAAAACTGGAGCACCATCACTTCCATCCCACTCTATTGGCTAAAGAAAGACATGTGGTAAAAGTCAAAGTCAAGGGATGAGGAAATACAGTCCAACTCTTTAGAGGGAAAGCTGCAACTTCATATGTCAAAGGGAAGGAAGATAGGAAGGGATCAGTAAAGAACTGGAAGTATTAATGACAGCTACCACATTCCCCTTGTATTTTCTATGTATAATGCATGTAGTACAAGTGAAGAAGTCTCATTAGTAATAATCTCTACCCTGATTCAGAAGCCAACAACTCAATTAGAAAGGAGGGGGGATACTGAAGTGATTAAAATCACAGAGTCAGCCAGCAGCCAGACCAGGATTCAAATTCCTGGTTCATCCCTTACAAATCTGGTAACTGAGCTAGTTGATTTCCCTGAAGATTAGTCTCCCCAACTAAATAATGACAAATATAATAGGACCTAATCTGAGCGTTGTTTTAGTATTGAGTGAGATAATGCTTGCAAATTGTTTAGCACTGTGACAAGCACTTGGTAAAATTTCAAAGCATCATGTTTTTTTCTTTCTCCTTCTCTCTCTTTACTCATCTTTCCCTCTTTTAATTTTCTTCTTTCTCCTTCCTTATCTCTCTTTCTTTAGCATCTACTTCTTGATTATTTACCACCATTTTGCTCATATTACATAAAATATGTTTATCAAGGTCTTATTAAAGTATTTTTCTTTTAAAGAAAACTTTTCAAAAGAAAAGATTCATTTCCTAGGTTTGGATTCTGAGTCTGAACAATACTTCTGAAACAAAACCAAACATGAAAAAGGCCTCTCAAAGCTACTGAAAAAAAGACATTGAATCTATAAGTTCACCACAGCTCACCTTTTATTGTGAAGGAAATATTGATTTTCTGTATTCCCAACCATGACCTTGCATTTGTGGTAACCATGGAAACTACTCAAGTTGTGAGATCTTGGTCAAGCCAACATGGCAAATTCATATTAAATTAGTTGAAGGAAACAAACAAGGGGTATGTAATCAGCTACATAGATGCTACAAAGATGCTGTACAGAAATACTGATTTAATTAGCTTGAGAGGAACCTGAAGATCAGTATTTTTTTTAAATCCCCCAGATGATGCTAACATGCATCCAATGCTGAGAACCACGGCTGTGACCTAAAAAATACCTCCTCATATGTGATACTTTAGGTAGAGATAAGCTACCCAAAGGCAATTATAACAATCTCAACTGGCTAATCAGTACAAATGTATCATATAACCTAAGAATTCTGAAATAGACAACCACAGAGAAAGCCAAACTGGCCTTGTTTTAGGAAGTACAGGAAATGTCAAGATAAAGGTAGTTTGAACCCATAGCTGAGAAATACACTAGTGAAGTCAGTGTACTGTTCTAGAATGAGAAATAGACAAAGAATCAGGTATTCAGCTCTGGTCTTAGCTTAGACACAAATAACTATATGAGAAGCACCAGTCACTGTCCTTCTCTTGATTACATATATATCACATGCAAAATAAGCAGACTTCATCCACTGCTTGCTAACTCCTCTCTTTTGAAATTCTGTGATTTCTAAAATACAGAAAGATTAAAACACGGTATGCCAGGGCCCCTCCCCAAATCCATTAACTTGGAAGTCACTGGAATGAGATGTGGATATCAGTAGTTTTAAAATGCTCTCAGGTGATTCTGATATTCATCCTGGGTCACTAACAGCAGGACTTTAAGAGTCTGCTATGGAGGAATTTATGTGGTATGGAAAAGGAGGAGAGAATAAAGACTAAAGACTCTCAGAGGAGAAAAAGGATAAAAACTCAGTAACATTTTTGTGAGCTTATTAAAATCTCATATTGCCTCTTTTCATCTCTTTTTCCTTGTTTTGTTTTTACCATCTTCTTGGATCATGGTTCTGTCTCTCTTTTTCCTCTTCTCTCTTAAACCTGCCTTATTAAGACATTTTATTTCCAATGAATATTTCATTTGAAGAATTGAGAAAGTGATCAAAAGCAGTATTGCTTGGGAAATGGAACTTACAAGATCTATTGCTAAAAGAGATGTCACCAAAACTGTAATGGAACATATTTTATTTTAATTTTGCAGCTGTGAGGATGTGTACTTTCAGTTATTGTTCATTAAAGATAATTCACTGCAAAAATGTTAGCATCTGTTTTAAAAAAAAAAAGAGAGATAGAACCCAGGTAAACAGACTAAATTTAGTCAGAGAGATGGTAAAGGCATCTGTTTTATTCCATGAGGTAATTGAGAGTATGGTAGCTCAGCCCAACAAAAATTCTTGGCAAACGGCCTGTGTCTGGAGGGCCCCCAAAGCGTTTTCTAATAAAACTGCATTTCCCCTTCAAATCTTCCTCATGTCTTTGTCATTCTTCCCATTTTCCACCGTGCTTCAGGAGACTGTTCTGAGTTTGCTGCCCAAAAGTACATCTCCCAGAAGTCCTGTCTAGAGCTATGATGCCCCAAATGGTGGTCACTAGCCACATGTGCCTATATAAATTTAAATAAACTAAAATTAGAATTTTAATCCTGTGTCAGAGTGGCCACATTCCACATGTTTAGTAACAACATGTGGCTAGTGGCCACCATATTGGACATCACAGAAAATTTCCATCATCACAGAGTATTCTATTGGACAGGGCTTCTCCAGGTCTCAGCAGTACAAAGGCCAAACTTACTTGCTGACCAGAGATAATTCAGTGCTCTTTTAAAGCCTCAGACCTTGAGGTCAATTCTCTGTGTCACGATTTTCTCTAAAAAATGAGTATGAAAATAATCTCCAAAGAAAGGGTTTTAGAATTATGATTAAGTGTCATAAGGAGCATAATTCTGAATAAAACCTCCTACACATGAAAAGAAGCTATGTTATAACTCATGATCTTTTGAAAACTAAGCCATAATATATAGACGGATTGCCAGTGGCGTTTCTCAAAATGTAGTCTATATGCCTCTTGCTTTGGACTTCTCAGCATTATCTGTTAAAAATGTGGATTTCTGTAGCTTCTCCCAGTGCTTCTGAATCAGAAAATTGTGGGTAGAACCCATGACTGGGCCTCTTAACAAATCCACTGATGATGCACATGCATACTACTTGAAAAAAAAAATGCCATTTGGGGAAAAATATCATTCCCAGCACCTTGTACTTTGTGGTTACATTTTGATGCAAAATGATTACATTTATCACTCCCTTGGTCATTTGGTGGTTTGGAAACCTGTTTGGGAAGTAAACAGTCTTTCCACAGGGAGATTACAACTATGATCCTGCAGAGAGTTAAGTTTCAGTGTATTCCACACTTGCTTTTCTTACAACTAGGCAGTACTATTGTGTTTCTGTAATGTTATTTAGTGTTTCTCTCATAAATTGGTCATTTGGGGCTAGCCAGATGATTACCTAGGAAATATTTTGCCCCGTTTCTGAAAGAAGCTGCTGCAATTGGAAACAGCAGGAAAATACAGCCATTAAAAGAAAGAGAATGCCGATGTTTTTACAACAAAATAATTAGAAGCCATTACTGGCGCTATTTAGATTTCAGTACCCCATCTATCTTACTTTCAATTAGAAACGATGTGCCTAAATAAGAAAAGTCTGGTTAAACATAAGTGCATTTCAACTGCACTATTTAATAAAGTGTGACCCCTATTGATAATATAGTCTGGGAAATTTTCTTTTAAGTACAACTTTTGTTGGGTAGTGCGAGTTTTTGAGGTAAAGAGCAGGTAGCAATTTCACTAATTTCTATCTACTTATCCATTATTAGAGTAGAATCTCATAGATAGAATTTGAGTTTGTTAAACCCCAATTCTACTCAATGTTTGAATCCCTTGTATAGTTTTCTCAGTGAGTGATTGCATTCTCTATTTGAACATTCCAAAAAAGAGGTGATCATTTCTTCCAGAGTAAGCGATTCGCAGGTAGCAATTTCACTAATTTCTATCTACTTATCCATTATTAGAGTAGAATCTCATAGATAGAATTTGAGTTTGTTAAACCCCAATTCTACTCAATGTTTGAATCCCTTGTATAGTTTTCTCAGTGAGTGATTGCATCCCCTATTTGAACATTTCCAAGAAAGAGGTGATCATTTCTTCCAGAGTAAGCGATTCGCACTTTGGGATAGTCCTTACTCGTGGCAAAACCAAAATCGTTAGCTATAGGTTTTGGTTGTGCCCTCTTGTACCACATAGAATAAACTCAATGCTTCTTTACATGACAACTTTTTCAATTGTGGAAAATTAGTAGGGTGTTCCCCCTTGTCATCTTCATTGTGTGTTCAGAAATATCTTTTAATTAACATATTACAGCTTTTCAACTAATGGTGATGAAAATAGAACAAATCATTATAAATTTCTTCTACTTCAAAACACTTTCACATATTATACTTAATTTAGACAAGAGTTGACAATTCATAGTTGCTACTTCAAAGAGATTTAACCTAACAATAGAAATTGTCTTGACTAGTGGATATTCATAAGAAAAATATATCCATTTTCATTTAAATTCCAGTGGTCTATCTATTGAAAGTGTTTGACAAAATCTCAAGATTTACTCACTAATTCAGTATATTTATTAAGTGCTTGATTGCTACACGTAGGGACTCAACAAAAAACCTTAAGCTTAAGATCTAGGGAAACAAACATTTAGATGCCTGTATAATTATAAACTTTAAGCATTTTCCTTTTCATCTATTAGCACTCATTTGGAAGGGGCAGCGGGGAGTAGGGGGAGAAGTCAAAGCAATAGAAAAGGTACTAGACCAATTGTTAGAGAAGAAAATATAATTTTGTCAATCTAGCTCTGCCCTATAAATATACCAACTAGCCTTCACCAAGTCACTTAACCTGACTGCTCCATTTTCTCTTGCTTACATAGTGAATTTGTATACATTTTGTTTAGTTTTAATCAGTTGAGATGATGCTTGTCAAATGGCTCTCATACTAAAGATAATGAAGCATAATATACTAAATACAGGTATAATAACAATCAGTATTTACTATATTGCTTTACAGCTTATTAAGTGCTTTTCAAACTGTATAACCTTAGATATTTTTGAAAATTTGTAAACTCATATCATTTTTGAGGTGAAAAACTGCAACTAAGCTGGAATAGGCTTTAAAATTAAAAATTTAAATTTAAAAATTATTACAATAAATTTTACCATTATCTTTTATGTAACTATTTCTAGATCATTTTATTAATGTCTGCAGAATTTTTTTTGGTGGGAGTTAAAGGCAAGTCAAAGTCAAGTCTGCTGTCCACTTTGTAGATGTTACAATTTGATATATTATCATCTCTTTTCCAGCCTTAAATATTTTTTACAATAATAACCTGTTGTCAATTTCCCATAGTCTTTGCCAGAATGATCAAGAAACTGATCTTTTAAAGTTTCATGAAACTTGTATCCAATTTGACATTTTGCCTTCTACTCTTTTAAAGGTAGCTGCTGAAATGCAAATATCAGAAGAAAAAAAAAAGACCTCTTGAATTGATCCCATTCTATGCTTGTTCCCTTTTCCCAGAAACATACTTTGTAATGTTTTGTTAGTTGAGTTTTAAGTGTCTCAAGAGATGGTGGATTTGGCACTTCCTTGGCAGCATATTTCACAGTCTAATAATCTTAATAGCTTTAATACCCTGCAATGTATTTAATCAAGTCTTCTTTGTTTATATAGGTAAAAAAGTTCCAAAGGTCTATCATCACCCTTGCAAAAGGAAGGTTTTAGTGATCTCACCAAATTTAATGGCTCAAATTTTACCTTTTATTTTTAGTGTTTAAAATAAAAAGTTTGATTTTTTCACAAAAGTGTTTAAAATAAAGTTTGATTTTTTTCTATAGTTTGAACCAAACTATAGAAAAACAAAACAAAATAAAATAAAATAAAATAAAACAAAAAGTTTGAAGTGAGCATTTGAGTTTGTCTCACAAAGGCCTTTAGTGAGTACATGTAGGATCACTTGTAGCATGTCTTGCTCAACTTAATCTTATAATTTTTCTTCCTTTATGTCTTCCTAGAAAAATGAAGCTGGTTCTGTATATTCTTATTTAGGTTCAATAATCAACATAAATATCTACAGTTTGCTCCTTGTGTACTATATACCAGGTGGTGGCTGTGCATTTTATCAGGGTTTCTCAACCTTGTTGTGGGCCTATTCTGTGTACTGTGGGATGCTGAGCAGCATCTCTGGCCTCTGCTCACTATATGCTAGTAGTATTTAGCCCTTCCCCTGTCCCTCATTGTGACAACCAAAATTGTCTTCAGACATTGCCAAATGTCTACTGGGGGGCCAAAAATTGCCTGAGAACCATAACTTACATTAGTTCATTTAAGCCTTAAAACGTCCTGTGAAACAAATGGTATTATCCTAGTTTCATAGCTGAAGAAAATGAAGCTAAAAGAGAATGAATTATTAATCTAGAATCACATAGCTAGGAAATGGAAGAGCTAAGATAGCTAAGATTTGAATCGCTCTTCTGACTTTAAAACTAATGACTTTCCTGTTATCAAGACTTTGATAATAATTCACAATGTTAGTTTCAATTTGAATGACATTGTAGAATCTTTTCTTCACGTTTCTTATTCTATCTAAACTTTTAGGGGAACAGAGCAGGATGGTGGACTGGCAATATCTACCTGCCAGCTCCTCTTGGTGAGACAGGGGACACAGAGTTTTGGCTATATCTGGCTGGGGAAACCTACCCAGAAACATTGCTCAGGAGGCACAGTGAAGCAGTAGCATATTCCAGAAGCCAATGAAGAGCTGTGGAGCTAAAGAGGACCAGAATAGAGGACAGGTGCCAGGGAATGGGTAGAGGTCAGCTGGTGGCCCTCCCGTAGAGGACTAGAGGTGGGAAAGAGCTATCCTGCAGTTTTTGTTTTTGGATTGGACTGCTCCTTGGACTGCCTTGGAGGGGCTTGTATGAGCAAGGGAACTCAAGAAGCTTTAGGCAGCCAAGATTGAACTCTAGGCAGAGTGAAGCTCCCATCAGCCTGGCTATAGGTATGCCACCACTGTGGAAAAGTCACATGGGAGAAATAGTCCATGGGTTTTTAGTACATGGCTGGCTTTGTAGCACCTGCAGAGCTGAGGAAGCCATCTTTGGGGTAAATTGAGTGCCCCCACTCCTGAAAACCACTTTTATCAGGGGCACTATTTGAAAGGTTAAGACATTTAAGACGTATGAGCTGAGAGATCTGGTAAAAGTTTTGGGATCCTAATCTTGTGGGGACTGAGTGCTGGTGAAGTGACCAGGCCCTAATTAGGGGCAAGTAGGTCAGCAAGGTTTCCTCTGAAATGGAGAGTGGCTTCCAGCCCCCAATAATATACAGCCAAAACAGTATATGTTCTCTGTTTCCTAACACAGCACCAGCTGGTGTCCAGATAATATACTGCAACATATATGTCTCTGTGTATATATACATGTGAATATATATTTTTCTCCTCTTTTTTCTTCCTTTTTTTTCTCCATAATTTTTTCCTTAGTTCTTTTTTCTTTTTTATTATTGTTGTTGTTGCTTTTTGCTTTGTTTGGTTTGGTTTGGGTGTATTTTTATTTTTTCATTTTTGCTTTCTTCAACAGCAAAGGCTTCTTTCTGGTTATTGTTTTTCAGCTCTTTTTATTCTTTTTTTCCTCTCCTTTGGGTCAAGCAAGAGATAAAGGAGGAAATTATTAAATTCCTCGAACATAACAACAATGAAGCAACAGGGTACCAAAATCTTTGGGATCCTGCAAAAGCAGTCTGAAGAGAGAAATTTATCACATTAGATGCCTACATTGTAAAAAAAGAAAAAGAGCACATCAACAACCTAATGAATCACCTTAAGGAAATGGAAAAAGAAGACAACTGTAACAAAAAATAGCTGGGCATAGTGATGGGTACCTGTAGTCCCAGCAACTTGGGAGGCTGAGGCAAGAGAATCGCTTAAGCTCAAGAGTTTCAGGTTGCCATGAGCTTGACGACACAGCACTCTGTCTCCAAAAAATAAATAAATCAACAAAACAAAAAGTGGTTCTTCAAAGAGATAACCAAAATTAATACACTTGGCTACATTAACTAGAAATAGAAAAGTAAAATCTCTAATACCCTCAATCAGAAATGAAAAAAGGGAAACAACAGATACCATGGAGATACAAGAGATTATCTCTGACTACTACAAGAACCTCTATGCCCAGCAATTTGACAATGTGTAGGAAATGGATCAATACCTGTAATCACACCCTCTCCATAGGCTTAACAAAGAAGAAATAGATATCTTGAACAGACCAATATTAAGCACTGATATTGAAGAAACAATAAAAAAATCTTCCAACAAAAAAAGCATTTCACCACAAAGATATCTGCACCTGAATGTTTACTACAGCTCAATTCATAATTGCCAAGTCATGGATGCAGCCCAATACCTATGAATGGATTAACAAAGTGTGGTATATATATCATGGAATACTATCCAACCATAAACAATGATAAAGACTTTACACCTTTTATATTTACCTGCAGGGAATTGAAACACATTCTTCTTAGTAAAGTATCTCAAAAATGGGGAAAAAAATATATCCAATGTACTCAATACTAATATGAAACCAATATATGAACAATTACATGCTCATATGAATGATAAAACACAAAAAAATTCCTGCAAGGGGGAGCAGTGGGGGGAATGGAGGGCATTTGGCAGGATCTCACGTAATGTGTAAAGTGAAGGTATTCAGCATGTCCCTTGGTTAAAGGGCTCTTCTGCAACTTGAACTTTACCTTGGAAATAAGAACACTTTAACATAAATTTTGCGTATTCATAATGAATTGAAATAAAAAAAATTAAAAATCTTCCAACAAAAAAAGCCCTGGACCAGATGGATTCATACCAGAATTCTATCAAACCTTCAAAGATGAGCTCGTACCTATACTGAAGAAACCAATTCTAAAACACTGAGAAGAAAGGAACCTCCCCCCAACACATTCTATGAAGCAAACATCACCCTGATACCAAAACCAGGAATGGACCCAACTAAGAAGAACTACAGAAGAATTTCAGTAATGAATATTGATGCAAAAATATTCAACAAAATCTTAGCCAATAAATTACAAATACACATTAAAAAATTATACATCAATATCAAGTAGGCTTCATCCCAGGGATGCAAGGCTGGTTTTAACATACACAAATCCATAAATGTAATTCATCATATCAATAGAAGAAAAACTAAGACCATATGATTCACTCAATAGATGCAAAAAAAGTATTTGATAAAATTCAGGATCCTTTTCTAACAAGAATATTTAAGAATATGGGCATAGGTTAATATAGGCATTTAAGAATATGTCTTAAACTGATTGAAACCATCTCTGACAAATCCACAGCTAATATCATACTGAATTGAGTAAAATTAAAAAGTTTTCCACTTAAAACTAGAAATAGACAAGAATGTCCACTATTGTCACTATTATTCAACATAGCTCTGGAAGTTCTAGGCAATGCATTCAGGAAGAGAAGGATATAAAGGGGGCGACGCCTGTGGCTCAAGGAGTAGGGCTCTGGCCCCATATACTGGGGGTGGTGGGTTCAAACATAGCCCCAGCCAAAACTGCGCCCCCCAAAAAAATAAAATAAAAAGAGAAGGATACAAAGGGCATTCAAAAAATGGGGGCAGAGGAGGTCAAACTCTCACTCTTTGCCTATGATATGATCTTATACTTAGAGAACCCCAGAGACTCAACCATAAGACTCCTGGAAGTTATCAAGAAATATAGTAATGTCTTATGGTGTAAAATCAATGTACACAAACCAATAGCCTTTGTATATGCCAATAACAGTGAAGTTGAGAAGCTAATCAAAAACACAATTCCCTTTATAGTAGCTGCAAAGAAAATGAAATACCTAGGAATATACATAATAAAAGAGATCAAAGACCTCTATAAAGAGAATTATGAAACCCTAAGAAAAGAAATAGCTGAAGACATTAACAAATGGAAGAACATACCATGCTCTTGGCTGGGAAGAATCAACATTGTCAAAATATCTATTCTACCTAAAGCAACCTACACATTCAATGCAAACCCCATTAAAATACCAATATCATACATTTCAGAACTGGAAAAAAATAGTTTTTTGTTTCATATGGAACCAGAAAAATCCCCTTATAGCAAAGGCAATTCTTAATAATAAAAACAAAGCTAGAGGCATCACTCTACCAGACGTTAGGTAACATTACAAGTCTACAGTAATCAAAACAGCATGGAATTGGCACAATAATAGAGACACAGACATATGGAACTGAATAGAAAACCAAGAGATGAAACCAGCCATTTTATCTTTGATAAACCAAACAAAAGCAAACACTGGGGATTAGAATCCCCATTCAATAAATGGTGCTGGGTGGAAATCAGAAAAAAGCAGGGGTGGCAATTTTATTTTCAGATACATTAGGCTTTAAACCAATGAAAGTAAGGAAAGACCAGGATGGTCACTTCATATTTGTTAAGGGAAACACTCAACATGATGAGATGTTAATTATTAACATTTATGCATCCACCCAGAATGCTCCTCAATTTATAAGGGAGACCCTAACAGACATGAGCAATTTAATATTGTCCAGCACCATAATAGTTGAGATTTTAACACCACTTTGGCAGTGTTGGATAGATCCTCCAATAAGAAACTAAGCAAGGAAATTTTGGACTTAAACTTCACCATACAACAATTGAATATAACAGACATCTACAGAACATTTCACCCAAACAAAACTGAATACACATTCTTCTCAGCACCCCATGGAACATACTCCAAAATTGGTCACATTTTAGGTCACAAGTCTAACCTCAGCAAATTTAAAAGTATAGAAATTATTCCTTGTCTTTTCTGGGATCATCATGCAATAAAAGTTGAACTCACCAATAACAGGTATCTGCATACTCCTACAAAGACATGGAAACTAAATAACCTTATGCTGAATGATAGCTGGATCATAGATGAGATTAAGAAGAAAATTGCCAAATTTTTGGAACAAAATAATAATGAAGACATGAATTATCAGAACCTGTGGGATACTGCAAAGGCAGTCCTAAGAAGGAAATTTATACCATTTCAAGCCTTCCTCAAGAGAACGGAAACAAGAAGCAGTCAATAACTTAATGGGACATCTTAAGCAACTGGAAAAGAAGAACATTCTAGCCCCAAACCCAGCAGGATAAAAGAAAGAAAATTAGAGCAGAATTAAATGAAATCGCTTTGTTTCACTATTGACTTCTAACGGAGATTTCCCTCAGCTTTCTCTAATACACAAATTTTGTTTGTCCTCTATTACATCAACAAAATATTTACTATTCCAAATGGCATACTCTTATTACATGTCTCTACCAAAATATATTTCCCTCTGTTTGGACTTTTGCCAATTTATAGAGCACTGATTCTATCTAATTCACGGTATCTTGAATTTCCAGAAAGTAGGTGCCAAGGAGAATCAGAGAAAAAGGACAATGATCAGGTAGGCAGTATGTCAGTAGGGGCAGCAGCCAAAGAAGGAGCCTGAATTCATTCATCTCCTAGAGGCACATGCCTTAGGAGAAGTTTCAAAGTACTACAACATGCAATTTGAATTCAGTCTTAATCAATGTAAGTGAAAAATGTTAAAAACTTGGTTTATACCTAGGCTTGTTGATACTTTTATTAACTGTAGTGACAATCTGACTTAGACTCTAGAAGTCCACCAAAGGTAAAATGCTTTTGGGAGAAAAGGAGAACAGAATTTGATATTTTCTTTCTCATTTCCATTTTCGTAGTCTACCTTAAATTTAGCATTCTAGGCCACTACCTCTCAAATAAAAACCAAACAGATAACAAAAATTTGGATTCATTCTCAGCTTTCCCTCTGGGAGCCAAAGTCAATCTTTCTGAAGTCAGCAGTCCATTCTGTAACAGAATGAAAGTCAAAGAGTTTTGGAGAATGTTAAAAAAATTAAAACCAAACAAACAAACAAACAAAACTGCAACCATGTACTCCAATGTACTGAGGAATATCTACTGAATTGTTCAGGATTATAAAGTTTTTCTTAAGAGCAACCAAAATAATGCATGTATAATATGTTTGGCTAAAATAAGTATGAAATTCGCAACTATGATAGGAAATGAAGCTCATTACAAATACTCTGAGTCTATGGCATATGTTTCATCAGCTCCTTTCTCTGACCAGCTCCTATTTAATAACTGGGTTACTCATCCAGTATTCTGCAAATAATCTGTGAGTTGACTGAATTCAGTCTGTTTCCTTTGCTTGGTTTACATGTGTAGGCACATTCAAAGCAACCTGGAAATTGAATGGTATGAGCTAAACAGGTATGGGGAGTGAGAGAGGTAGCTTGATTTATGTTCTTAAAAGTTTCTATTACTTTATTATGCATATAGACCGAATATATGTGTGTTTAAAAGACTCAGGGAAGTGGAGAAAAGAGCTCTAAGTATTGTTTAATTACAACACAAAGCCCAGTATTGGAAATGCCATGGAAAACACCAAGTTGAAACAAGAAAAAAAAGTGATAGGTTCCCCAAGTAGTTAAGTATAGAGTACACACATAATTTGTAATGAATATGCTAAATATTCTGGTTTTACACTTAAGTTTTCCATTTTCAATTGAAATATTATGTTATGGAGACATTGACTTGAACTATATTTAGTATTCAATGAACTAATTATGTTTCTAGTGAATAAGTATCTAACCTAACTTCCCTGATATCCCTGTGACTGTGTAACAAAATCACAAATGATATGGGCTGCTTGGAAGTAAATTCTTTAAAATTCGGATGAATTTACCAATCCTCATGAACATTTATGAATATTCTGGTATCAGAGATGTGATAATCTAGTGTATTGTTTAGCTACTGCCAAAATTTGTACCTTCTACTGGAGCTCCTATTTGGTTATAATTAAGGAAATTAAGAGGATAATAAAATTAGAAGTGACTTATTTGTATCCATACAGACTGGAATATATCTAGACCCCTGTCTTAGCAATAGCACTTATCTTAGGTTGGATTCTTTCAAAACCAGATCATGAGACAATGATTTGAGTGTACATAGCTTCTTTGGGAGATGATCTCAACAATTACTGAAAGGAAAATGAGGAAATAGTACAGAAAAAGGAAGGAATCCAGTAAAGACTACATAGTAAACGAGCTACCTGAGAGCAATGGTGGTACAATCCCACAGGGAGACAATAGAAGAGACACTTCAGAACTGTTCCATCAGAGAGCCAAGGAGGTCTGTAGTATTTATCTGTCAATTCCTATTGCCATTTATGCCATTTATAGATGCCTTTTCCAGTAAGGCCTAACTCCCCGAATGGGCCTGCCCTATGCACACTTGAGCAAGTTCTTATGATTAGAGATTGACCTCTGATAGAGAGACACAAAGTTTGTAGTAAGATGCCCTTGGCTTACAAGTGGGACTCTGACAGAGCCTATAATGGCACTATTATTACCCAAAACATCAGAAGCCCCATAAATAAAACATCCAAATGGTGGGTTGGAACTTCAAATCATACATGAGAAATCCAACTTCCATTAACTGACCTTTAAAAAAGGAAAGTGATCAGTATTTTGCCAATGTTTCTCAAAATAGCTGCTTATACAAGATAGTCTGAAGAACCCGGGCAAACAGATTCCCTTTCCACTTTTTTCAGCTGAGCCTGTGGTATGCTAGCTCACTTTAAACAGAAAGCCTCACTGCTTATGACTTGCTTTCCTGAATTTGCTGATGCCTGGGGTGCTTCATTTACACATGCACTTTATAACTGAAAGAGTGGTCCTTGGAGAGGAGTCATTTTAATTAGCAGCAACTTGAAGACAGTCTTTCCTCTCTCCCCTCAGTAACTCAAATGAACCAAAAAATAAGCTTATAAAGTTTTGTCCCAAAGGTTTCTCAGATGGCAGATGATCAAAATGTACAGAGGCAATAATACTGGACAACTATCTTATACTCAGGCAGATTTTTTAAACTGTTAATTACACACCAGCTAAAAGGCGAAGGAAGTCTCATGGACACTAGAATCATTTCTAAGTTGTTGTCAACACTGTTTGATCTACCCTGAAACCACAGAGACTTCAGACAAAAAATATTCATGTGCATTCAGAGATAAACTTTTGCAAAAGTGTTCTTTACTCTTTGAAGCGTTTTTCTCTTCAAACTAGCCTTAATTTTTGTCTCAGAGTTGAAGAAATCCTTAAATATGCAGCTTTTTTAGAATGAAACAGAAACAGAACTGACACTGAAACCATATAGCGCAAGATAGTAAAATGTTACAAACACATTCACTCCCATCTGTACACATTTGAGATCAGATTTGCATTTTAGATGAAGTTATTAGGTCCATTCCATTTTAGCCTGGTTATGTTTGTTTCTTTTAGGATGACAATATTTTATCTTGCTTTCCTCTTCCTTTCTTTGGACCAGTCTTAGTCTAACTCTTAGAATGGATTGAAAGGCTTCAAGAAAATACCACATTGCATGTTGCTACATTCTCACTCTTCTTTAATATGGCCCAACATCCATAACCCAGGCTAGGCAGTACCAGGAGGAAGGGTAAGGAAGTTCTGATATGAAGAACAGAGATCTAACAGCTGAGCCCTTTCTTACAGGATAAAGTTTTAAGAAGAGCCTTTTGTAATGGCATTTTGGAATCATTCTTTTGTTTCCCAGAAACAAGTTGTCTGCTGCTATATTTTCACAGTAACTAGTATCATTTTAGCGATGCTCTTTTTACTTGCAAGTCAGATGGCACATTTTAAATCTTCTCTTGTAAAATGCCACTATAGAGAGCATTATATAAATTCAAGGCATGTACAATACTATTCACAATTCTTATTGAATAAAAATAGATTTTAGAGCCATATTGTTAGTGTATCACTATCCAATAACAGCCTATGAAATATGAAACACTCAGGCTGGTTAGCAAGTTGTCCCAGCTCTATGAAACCAGGCATGCAGCATTCTGATAAATCATTTAAGTGCTTCATTACATTGTTTTCACATTTGGTCTGGTGACTTGTGGTTTTGTGGCAGTAAACACATGAAACCCCACTGATTCTCCGAAACTATTGCTTTTATTTTTGAGGACAGTGCTCTCTTTTAGTTTTCCAGCATTTACAGATTAATTGGCACAGACCTTGACTATGTTACATACCTACATTAATTGGTCATTGAGAAATACCAGACTCATTTAAAGATGAAGAAATGTCTAAAACAAAGCTTTGTGACTATTGTGAAATGATTAAACACAGCAATGTCATGCCAAACCTGCATTTTTCTGAAAATATAAAGTCTGTATTATTGTTAGAAAATAATTTGAAAATCTCTTAGACCATTAAATGAGATGCACTGCCACACAAACATTTTATAAACTTGAAGAAGTTGGATTTTATTTTTCTTGCCCATTACAGTTCTCTTTTAAGTGTTTCAAACCTATATGGATTTTCTTGGCATTTCTGCATGTGGCTTTTCCAGGACCATCTGATGATACTATTATAAAATGTGATTAGGGAGTTTGAGCAAGAAGGAAGTTGGCTAAAGGTTGCTATCAATTAGATGAAAATTCAGATGAAAACTATAGACTACTAGGCTACTCAGGGTAATGAATAATTGTCCAAACTTTTAAAAAGACATTTATAATGTAATTTCATTGTGGATTTTGTTAAACTGGAAAACTGGTGGATGTATCAAGTCTACCTAGACACCTCCATAACAACGCAATTTCCTAATTTAAGGAGTAGAGAATGAGCTGAGGTTGAAGTTGAAATATAGTTTAAAGCCATCACCAGTGTGTAACTCAATAGGTCAAAGTAGCTCACGCCAAAGAAGGGCCCTATAACTAGTAATCCTAGGGGCCTCACAGTCCTGAGAATGATGGAGGAAAAGTTCTCTCATATTTTCTTAATTTAGTAGAGAAAATAATGGAATAGCCATCTTCTGAGAGCAACATTTATCTCATCCTAATGGAAAGAGATTAGGTTCTTTGCTTCTTTGCTTGTTTTTCTAATGGGTTGATATAAAATACTAATTTTCCCCAGTTTAAAATTATATTGCAAATATTCCCTGTGAGCATATAAGTATATAACAAGAATTTAATTGTTGTGAAAGGTAAAATGCAGAAGAAACAACTATCTACAAATTTGGATCCTTTTTTTCATGTCTTACTTTAATTACAGTCATTTGAATGATTTTACCAATTGCACATCCTATTTTTCCTCAAAGCAATGTTAAGTGCAAATAAATAATTCAGGAAAAGATGTGACCATGCAGGCCCAGAAACATTTGAATGGTTTGAGTTATTCCAAAATGAATAATATTTAATATTATTAAACTTCATAACCAAAGGTGAAATTATAAGTAATGTAAGTCTTTAGCATTATACCAATCCCAGTAGAAGAAATTGTATTACCTAGAATAGACTACAAACAGTGGGAACATAAAAGGAGTCAAAGAATTATAATAAAATTCCCCATTAGAGATTGGAAATCTGAAATGTAGATAATGTTAGTGATTTGGTCCAAATCACACACAAGAGTCTATGATAAAGGGCGATTTGTTCCCTGCATCTGAGTTATAGAATGCTTTGTAAATACTGTGCTGTGTCTCATTCAGAAGGGCATTGAGGTGTCCAAACACACAGAACTTGAACTTCTAAACTTCTAAAGAAAATAAAGCAGTCAAATGCGCCCACAGAAAAAAAAAACTAAATTACATATCCATTCTGTGAAAGGAACTCTGGAGCAACTATGAGTCATAAACTGAAAATTAGTTCTGTGTTTAATTGAAAGAAAACTAAAGCCAAATTGAACCAATTTAGCATTATCATTTTTACACATTAAACAAATATTATTAAGGAAACAATCAACAAAGTGAAAAAGGAACTTACATAATAGAAAAAATTGCAAACCACATATCTGATAAGTCAGTGAGATCCAAAAAATATAAGGAATTTGCACCGCTCGATAGGAAAGAAAAGTATAATTTTAAAGTGGGCAAAGGACTTGAATAGATATTCCTCCAAAGAAGATATACAAATGTCCGACAGGCATATGAAAAGATGCTCAATATAGCTTTAATCATCAGCAAAATACAAATCAAAATCACAAGAGATATCCCCTGAAATCCTTTAGGATGGTCATTATTTAAAAACTAACAACAAGTGAATAGAGTGTGGATAAAGTGGAACCATGGTACACAGTGAGAATATAAAATCGTGCAGCCACTATGGAAAACAGTATGGAGACTCCTCAAAAATTTTAAAATGGGACTACCTTATGATTTGGCAATCCCACTGCCAGGTATTTATCTTAAAAGAATTAAAATGAGAGGCCAGGTATGGTGGCTCATAGCTGTAATCCCAATTTGGGGTGGGAGGATCACTTGCCAGGAGTTTGAGACCAGCCTGGGCAAATGATTATGACACTGTACCTATCCTGGTGACAAAGCAAGATCCTATCTCTAATAAAATAGAAATTGAAATTGCAATCAGGATCTTGAAAAGATATTTGTACCCCCATGTTCATTGTAGTCTTATTCACAATAGCCAAGATGTAGAAACATTGTAAATGTCTATCAATGGGTGAATGGATAAAGAAAATGTGATATATGCAAGTATATATACATATGAAGTCCAATTTATCAATTTGTTCTTTTATGGATTTATGCTGTTAGCGTCAAGATAAGAAGTCTTTGATTAACCCAAGATCACAAAGTTTTTGTTCTATGTGTTCTTTTAGCAGTTTTATAGGTTTGACATTTAGATCTATGATTTGATATTTATATGTAATATGAGGTATGGATAAAATTCCATATAATTACATATGGATATCAAATTATTCCGATATCTTTTGTTGGAAAAAAATACTTTCTACTGTGCCTCTGTCAAAAATCAGTTTTCATGTGTATGCAGGTCTCTTTCTGGACTCTGTATCACTTACTTAGTTGTCTATCTTTGTACCAATACTATGTAGTCTGGCTAATTCTGTCATAAGTCTTGAAATCAGATAGTTTTAGCACTTTAGCTTTGTTCCTTTTGAAAACTGTTTTGATGATTGAGGACCTTTTATATTTACATATAACTTTTAGAATCACCTTATCATTTTGTATAAAGAAAATGCTAGAGTTTTTGAATGGGGTTGTGTTGAATCTAAAGCTCAATGGGAGAGAATTGATATCTTAACAATAACATGTCTTATGACCCATAAAGATAGCATATATTTCCATTTATTTAAGTCTTCTTTATTTCTTTTTCTTACCTTACTGCACTGGCTAGAACCACTAGTACAATGTTGAATACAGATTCTTGTTTTGTTCCTGATCTTAAGGTAAAACACTCCAGTTTTTGCCATTGCGTATGATGCTAGCTGCATGATGTTCAGTTGTTTGGGATGTTGCCAGTGTTTTGCATTTTAGTCATTCAAATAAGTTTATACTCATATCTCTCATTTTTCTTTCAATGTCTATTTCCTTTTGTTAACTGATGTATTGGAAAGTATTTAGGTATTGCTTTCATGATATGTATCCAGTTTGGTAAGATATAGTGCTTCTTTAGTTTATAGTTTAATGTCTTTCATCACTTTGAGCAATTTTCAGCCATTATTTCTATAATAACCTCTGATCATCCTTATTTTCCTTTCTTTCTGGGAGCCCAATCATATATGAATTAGACCTTCCAACTGTGCCTCAAAAGTCTCGAGTGCTTTTTCTAAAAATTCCTGCCTTTTCAATTGAAGCAGTATCAAAAATACACTACACATCTTCTCTTAGTCTCCTTAACACTAAACAACTTTTTTTCCCATCCCATAAATTATTGCCTCTCATCAGCTGTTGTCAAGGAAACAAGATTTTTAAAAAGATAGGTAAAATATGAGTCAATGAGGAACTGAGTATAAGTT
>CAUYON010178737.1:0-33577 GCA_963573935.1 Arctocebus calabarensis
GTATCAATGTCTTTATATAGTGATCAAGAAAATGCCATGAAGGCTATCTGTAACAGTACAATCAAAACATTTCTGAATGTATATGAATCGTGCCCTATGATTGCACCAATGTACAAAATTATGATTCAATAAAATTATAAAAAAAAAAAAAGATCTGGTACCCATCTGCAGAAGAATGAGGGAATCCTCCCCCACTCAATCAAGTCATTATCACCTTGATATCAAAGCCAGAAAAGGAAGAAAACTATAGACCAATATTGCTGATGAATATGTGCAAACATTCTCAATAAAAAACTAGGAAACCAAATTCAACAGCTTGTAAAAACCCACCATGACTAAGTATACTTCATCCCAGGAATACAAGGATGGTTCAACATACATAAATCAATGTGATTCACCGCATAAACAGAAGCAAAAACAAAGACCGTATGATCATCTCAATATATGCAGAAAAAGCATTTGACAAAACCCAGCACCCTTTCATGACAAAAACCCTCAACAAACTAGGCATAGAAGGAACATATGTCAAAGTTTTAAAGCCCACATATGACAAATCCACAGTAACATCATACTGAATAGGGAAAAGCTGAAAACATCCCCTGAAGAACTAGAACAATACAAGACGCCCAGAGTCACCACTTCTGTTTAGCATTGTGCTGTAGGCCCAGATAGGGACAGCAGACAAGAAAATGAAATAAGGGCAATCAGACTGTGAGAGAGGAAATCCATCTATTTATTGGTTTTTGCTGATGATATAATCATATTACCTAGAAAACCCCAAAGACCCAACCAAGAGACTCTTGGAATTGATGAGCAAACCCAGCAAAGTCTTACCTTACAAAATTAATGTGCACAAATCAGTATACTTTCATAAACAAATAACGATCAACCTAAGAATCAAATTAAAGACTCAATACTATTCACAACAGCTACAAAGCAAATAAAATACCTAGGAATATTCTTAACCAAAGAACTGAAAGATCTCTACAAAGAGAACTACAGAGCAGTGAGGAAAGGAATCACAGACAACACACACAAAAAATGAAATATATCATACTCATGGACTGGTAGCATCAACATTATTAAAGAACCCATACTACTCAAAATGATTTAGAGATCAAATACAATCCCCATAAAGACACCACATCATATTTCACAGATCTAGAAAGATGATTCTGCATTTCGGTTGGAACCAGGAAAGAACCCAAATAGCCAAAGCAATCTTAAGCAAAAAGAGCAAATCTAGAGGTATAACGTTACCAGACTTCAAACTGTACTATTAAATACAAGACTATAGTCACCAAAAGAGCATGGTGCTGGCACAGAACTAGAGACATGGACCATTGAAACAAAATAGAGAACCCAGATACAAAACCATCCACAAACAACCAACTGATCTTTGACAAAGTGAACAATAGGAACCGAGGAAAATCAGCCCTATTCATTAATTGGTGCAGGGAAAATTGGATAACAACATGTGTAAGAATGAAACAGGGTCCATGTCTCTCACCACTCACAGAAAGTATTTCAAACTGGATAAAACACTTAAATGTAGGATGCACCTGTGGCTCAAAGGAGTAGGCGCCTGACCCATATGCTGGAGGTGATGGGTTCAAACTCAGCCCTGGCCAAAAACTGAAAAAAACAAACAAACAACAACAACAAAAAACCTCACTTAAATGTAAGGCGTGAAACCATATTGACCTAGGAAAAGAATTGATGACTGACGCCAAGGGAAATTATGGAAACAACAAAAACAAATCATGGGCCTTTATTAAATTAACAAGTTCCTGCATAGCTGAGGAAATGATCAACAAACCGAATGGGAAGTATTCTTACTTAAAGTTATCCTTGCTTGATAGTTCATTGTATTAGGAAAATGATGGGAGTAATTCACAAAAAAACAAACAAAAAACCCCCCAGGAAAATAGGATCTTTGAGTAAAGAGTATATTGGGGTTGACTGTGCTATTCTTGCAGTAGTTGGTGAGTTTGAAACAGTTGAATTGTTTTATTTTAACAAATAAACAAAAACTTGAAAAAGATGATTGCAAAATGTCCCCACTACCATCAAAAGTAATACAAAGATTCCAAAAGGTATATATTCTTTTGATTCTGTTCTATTCATATCACTGATGCTGAAGCCTCCATGGTGTGTCTCACGCATAAAATAGTATTACACTGAAGCTGTAACCTCAGAATAGACAATATTAATAAATTAGAGTAAAAATTGAATATTAGTGATTCATGTCCAATTCTGCTAAAGCTTTTACTCAATCATACCATATAATGAAACTCGTGAAGTGTTGGTACTTGTCCATTTTAATTTATTAACAGACTATATTTTAATGACGCTAAATTATACAGGATAAATTTTCATAAGGGTAATGCAGAAAATCTTATTTCCTAAGCAGTACCTGGAGAGAACCGACTGTGGCACCATACATATATGTCCAGAACACCAAGGTACATTTTGGCCCCGTGAGTGAAATGACAGGAGTGAGGATGTCAGCTGTGTCACCAAATTTCCCATTGGAGCTATCAGCATAGAGGTACCAGCCATCTGTGGTATTTCTGGGGAAAGTGTTTATCAGATTAAAAAAGGAGAATATTATAAAACATAATATTTTGTCATTGCTCTGTATTTTTTCCTAAAACCATGATGTTCTCTAGAGCATAATTATGTCCCTAATTTTCCTCAGAAATACTACTTCTACCATTTTTATTTTTGAATCCACACCCCTTATAATGACATCAATTTCTATAATAGGTATAAATTAATGAAAAAACCTTAAAATTTGATTTCTTTCTTTCTTTATTATTTCTTCCCACCCCCCAAAACAAGTTCTTACTCTGTTGCTCAGGCTGGGGCACAGTGGCCAGTGGTGTCATCATAGCTCACTGCAGCCTTGAACTCCTGAACTCAAGCAATCCTCCTGCCTCAGCCTCCTGGGTAGCTATGACTACAGTATGAGACAACATGTCTGGATAATTTTGTTCTTATTTTTTGTGGAGACACCTTTCTTGGCCTTAAACATCTAGCCTCAAGCAATACTTTTTTTTTTTCCTTTACAATGATGCTACCAATACCCTAATCATATTTTTAGAGATTATTCTCATATGGCTAAAATAAGGCCCTGAAATTTTGATTGGCTTTAGAAGCATAAAAGTGAGAAAAAATATGAGTAATTAAGGTATGAAAAACAGAAACAAAACTGGTCTGTGGTTCAACTCTGAGGTCTCAAGGGCTTTCAAATTTATACTATTGAGTTCAGCTTCACTTCAACATATTTTTAACAACTTCATAGATAATTTTAAAGAGTATCTTTTTTCTTCCCTAGGCCAAATTAAAAAGTAAAAATAATAATGGAATCATAATATATTCTCCCCCCAAATGCAAAGAATTCATGCTCCTACGTTATCAACTCAAGAAAAATAATAATAAAACGTTAAAGACAAGCTCAGTTACACACAGCTTTTGAAGCACAAGTAGACAGTTCTTCAGTTTGACCATGCTGGTCCACTTATTTTTATGTGTTTGTTAATTAACTTTATGTTGTGCTGCATTATAACCTCATGTTAAATGCTATGAAGTAAAGAGTTTAAATTTGCTCATTATTAAGTATATTTTATTCTGAAAATTTTATCACATTTTTTGAGCCAAGAATGTGAATTGTTAATAGCAAATAGATGCAGAGAGTGATAGAAGTATTCCTTCAGACACCACATATTTATTGAATGTTGAGGCTTGTCAGTTGCTGTCCAAGGTCCTGAGAATATAACTGCAAAACACACAGGAGTTTGGCTGTTGGCCTCGTCATTTACAAGGTAGCTACCTTTGGGCAGTTTATTTAACTTCACTGAACATATTAGTTTCTTCTCTTAGTAAAACTGGATGGTTCTGTGTACACTCTAAATGAAAACTAGAAATAAAATACGTGCAGCATGTAACAGAGTGCCTGGTCCATTGTGAATATGAAATAAATGGTCATTGCAGTTGTTGCTGATGAAATAAGAACTTTAGCGTCCTATAAAACATAGACAGCATGAGTTAAGATATTTAAGAGGCAGAATTATTAATTTGTCTGAAAGACGTAACAAGGAGAAAGCACTTCCAGGTTATTTCCTTACACACTTGATATCCCACTAACCCAAAGATACATAGAAAAAACATGGATGTATTTATACATTCAAGTATATAAAGCAAGAGCAGAAATTGCAAGAAAAAAGAGCCTCCACATTTCTATACATGTATGATTTATTTACTTTGCAAATATTTCTTTAAGCAGCTGTCAGAATTATTGCAATTTTATTATAATTTATCATAAAATTATTTCAATATATCACATCTAAGTGCACTCAAGAAAATTGGCTACTACTACCAAGGTATAGTATAGCATAGACTGTCCATTCTTCTCCAATTTTAATGCCTCCACCTTAAGTCCAAATTTCATCACCTGTTTCTTAAAATAATAAGCCTCCTAAATGGCCAGTGAATTCCGCTGTTGATTCAGTCTATTTATTCATCACACATAGAATCATCCCAGAAGTCTCAGTGCAAGCCCTTCAGCAAGAAAGAGCAACATGACATATTCAAAGTCCTGAAAGAAACAAAACTTTATCCCTAGAATATGACATCCTGCAAAAAAAATCTTTCAAACATGAAGGAGGAATAAAGACTTTCCCAGACCTTTCCTATAAAAATTATTGGAAGAATCCTTCAATCTTCAAGAAAAGGACTAAGGACATTAATGAACTATAGGGTAACATCTGAAGGTATACAGCTGACGGTAAATACCAAACATAAAATACTCTATTGCTGTCGTAACAACGCACAAATCACTTATATCTTGAGTAGGAAGATGGAAAGACAGACCTACCAAAACTAAACTGGGCCACTGTTGTAATTTTTGCATGATGGACAGCATAAGACAACAAGGATGGAAGCAATCAAAAATTAAAAAGTGTGAGAGAGTGGGTTAAAGGGTGGAATTCCTGTTAGATTTCTCCTTGCTGGTTTATTTCTGTGTTTGTAACTAGAGTTGTCACATGTTTAAGGTAATTGGTTATAATTTTTTTTTTTTTGAAACAGAGTCTCACTAGGTCACCCTGGGTAGAGTGCTGTGACGTCACTGCTCACAGCAATCTCCAACTCTTGGGCTTAAGTGATTCTCTTGTCTCAGCCTCCCAAGCAGCTGGGACAACAGGCTCCCCACCACAATGCCCAGCTATTTTTTGGTTGTAGTTGTCATTGAAGTTTGGCAGGTCTGGGCCAGGTTCAATCCCACCAGCTCCAGTGTATATGGCTGGCACCCTAGCCACTGAGCTACAGGTGCTGAGCTTGGTTATAAAATGTTGTTTTGTGTGTGTGTGTGTGTGTGTGTGTTTTTGCAAGCTTCATGGTAATCTAAAATAAAAAAAAATCTATGTGGATACACAAAAATTTAAAAAGCAAAACATTAAAACACAATACCAGCGACAATCACTTTCAGCAAAGGAAGTCACAAAGCAAATAAGAAAGAGAAGACCACCAAACAACCAGAAATCAAACAATAACATCACAGTACTAAGTCCTTACCTCTCAGCAGCACTGAATGTGAGTAAACTAAACTCTCCAAAAGACAGAGAGTGGCCAAATGGATAAAAATCGATAAAAACACAAGAGCCAACCACACGTTATCAGCAAGAAATATACTTCACCTGTAAAGATGTGGACAAACAGAAAATGGAGGAATAGAAAAAGATATTCCATGCAAATGGAAACCAGAAAAGGGCAGGGGTAGCTAAACTTCTATCATAAAAATAGATTTCAAGGCAAAAAGGATAAAACTAAACAAAGAAGGTCATTACATAATAGTGAAAGTGTCAACTCAGGAAGGGGATATTCTAAATATGCATGCACCTCAAACTGGACCACTCAGATACATAAAGAAAATACTACCAGAGATAGATAAGAAGAAGATCTGATAGCACATCAAAGTGACTATAATCAATAATAAGGTAGACTTTAAAATAACTACAAGAGTGGAATTGGAATGTTCATAACATAAAGAAAGAATAAATGCCTGAGGTCATGGCTACCCCAACTATTCTGATTTGATTCAGTCATACTGTATGCCTATATCAAAATCGCATGTAGCCTACAAAGACATACAACTATTATGTACACATAATTTAAAAAAGTAATAAAAGAGATTTATTGTGTACCTACCCAAAAAAGTGGTATCCATGCTTATCCTAGATATCAGTATGATGAAAAGGCCATTTGGTGCATGGGAGAAAACATATTTTATGACTATAACATACTATATACCATGCATTATGCCTGTTATTCATCTACATGTGTATTTGTGTATGTGTATTTTGTTTCATACACATATTATCTAACTCAGCAGTTCTCAACCTGTGGGTTGTGACCCACAGGAACTGTATTAAAGGGTTGAGGCATTAGGAAGACTGAGAACCACCGATCTAACTAAATGCATAAAAATAAGAACTAGGTAGAACATTCCCAAATCTTAATATGATTACTGCCGCATTTAGAGACCTTATCTATTTTGCTTCCTACACAGTGCCTGGTAGACCTTCATAAAATAGTTTAAATAAACAAGTGCATTTAAAATTAGTAAAGCACATGTGTAAATTAGAAAGAAGGAAGGCATGACAGAAACTGTAGACTCCGATACAAATATTATAAGTCAATAATCGTTTCAGGTTGGGGCAAAAATAAATGTAGAAAAAGATGGAAAAAGCTAACAGATCTGGAGATCACGGAGGAATTAACTGACTAAAGGGCATTATTCTGGCAATAATAAAAGCATGCAGTCAATCGTTCTTCAAAGAGTCATCTCTATTCATTTCCCAAAAACTAGAGGTGGCTCAGGCCTGTATTCTAGCACTCTCGGAGGCCTAGCTAGGTGGATCGCCTGAGCTTGGGAGTTTGAGACCAACCTGGGCAAGAGCAAGACCCTGTCTCTAAAACTAGCTGAGTGTGGGGGCAGGCGCCTATAGTCCCATCTACTGGACAGGCTGAGTCTTGAACCCCGTAGTTGGAGGTTGCTGTGAGCATTGATGCCACCATACTCTACCAGGGCGACAAAGTTATATTCTTGTCCTCCCCCCCCCCATATAGCAGGGGCAGGGACAAAAAAGTATGGAAACAATTCTCTAAAAAAATTATGTGCCTCTGAAATGTCCCTTTCACATGCAGAGTAAAAAAACCAAAAGGGATCTATGTCAGAAGGTCAGTTTGAAAAATGTAAACAACCAAACTGCATTTTTCACATTAAACTGTGAACACAGTACCAATTGTAGCAGTAGATCATTCGGTCACCAGTGTCATAGGTATTAAATGAGGGCATGTGATGTTTTATATGTGAGTCCTAATGGAAAAAAAGAAGAATCACGCACACACACTTGCCTGTGTCTGAGATTAGATCAGCTTCTCTCCTGGAATGAGCGGAGCCGTAATGACCAGAACTAACAGTGCTATCACCCATAAAATATCAGCAACTCTCGACCAGCCTTCAAATTATCTTTGCTCATGAGGATTGCCTCTTTGCCTATGAAGCAGTAGGATGCCTCAGAGGAATACATCTTTGCCTAATAAAACATATCATAAACTACACAGTAGGAAAGGCCTTAAGAAAGTTGTAAAATTTTAGGTATTACTAAAGTAAAGATCCAAGGTAATGTACAAGTCTTTTTTTTCCTGCAGTTTTTGGCCGGGGCTGGGTTTGAACTCACCACCTCTGGCATATGGGGCCAGCGACCTACTCCTTTGAGTCACAGGCACCACCCCGATGTACAAGTCTTTTTAAAAGTCTTTATAAAAAGAGTTCTGATTTATATCCTGAGCTATTTTAAAAGAAATTTGCCTAGGTCCTAGAGGATAATCAATTCCTAAAGTTTTATTATTACACAGATTAGATTAAGTAATTATGATACTGGCTTTCCCCCCCTAGTTGAGAAACTTCTGGGTAGTTGCCCTAATTAAGTTAGGAGGGAAAAAAATACCTTTGCATGAAAAATCAAAATATTGCTAATAAGGCCAATTAACCTTTGGGCCTATACACAAGGTATGAGAGACATATTCTCCAAGACCATTCTTTAGATTAAGGTTGGTCCTTTGCTTCATCGAGATACTGCAGGCTGTGTTAGCAAACCTTGAGAGATATGAACATTCACCCACAAACAAGAGGATATGTAAACAATTTGCTACAGTCAGCATATTTGTCCCCCTATGCAAATTTATATGTTGCAATTCCAATGCCTAAGTGATGTTATTAGGGAGTGGGGTCTTCGGGATGTGATGAGTTGTGATGAGGCTAGAGCCCTTACAACTGAAATTAGGGTCCTTATAAAAGAGACCCCCAGAGAACTAGCCCCGCTTTTCCAACACAGAAGAACACAGCTAGAAAGTGCTATCTAGGAACCAGAAAGCCCTCACCGGACTCTGGCGCTAGCGGCATCTTGAACTGAGCTCTACCAGCCTGTAGAAGTGGTTGGTGTAATAATCAAACCAGTTTATGGAATTTAGTTATAGCAGCTGAATGGAAGAAGGCAGCGTTCAACAGTATTAGCTTTCTAATCCACATTATTACCCTAGCACCTGCAGAAGACAATCCCTGGCCATGCAGAACTGCACCCCACCACTGATAGCAACTTCACTGTGTGTGACAAACAAGTCCTCACAAATAAGCCAGACCCATCAGAGGACGTATGTGGGATTTTAGAATATACATTTATGGAAAACATAACATTTCCTATTGGGTATCAAATCTCCAGTGGCTGATTCCTCAAGGTTTAGAAGCAATTCTGGCTGACTCTGAAATCCCTCCTGCACCCTCCACACTCTGTCGTAGTATTCCAGAAGCGACAATAACAAACAAACAAAAGGCTTTTGTTTGACCTTACTGGTTCTTTCTAAAATATGCATCTGATTCTATCATCCTGTCCAGAAATCTTCAAGATATATTTACTCGCCCAAAGTGAGGTCCTTGAACTTGACTACATGGCATTTTCTGTAGGTAAATAAAGTTTCACTGGAATGTATATCAGTTTGCTTAACTACACAGTCTGGAGCAGCTGACATTTTCTTTTTATTTTCATGGCAAGACTTTCTTGGGAAACGAAACAGTGAATTTATCCACTTTTTGAGGAAATCTTATCTTAGCACATGCAGTACTTGTAACTAGAGTCACCAGACTGATGCTTCCTATGGCACTGGTCTGGGAGATTATAGGGAGTTTTTGTTGTTGTTTTTGTTGTTGTTTTTCCTGTAAGGGTCTGAATAGAAAATAGTTTACCCTTTGAAGGCAATAGGGTCTCTGTTAGAACTATTCAGTCCTCATATGTGATACAAATGCTGCCATGAATAACGCTCGAATGAACGGTCATGGGTATTTTCCAATAAAACCACATTTACAAAAACAGAAAAACAGGCCTCAGAGCAGATTTGGGCCACAGGCTATTGATTCCTCGCCGCTCATCTACGGATAAAGTCCCAGCTTATTAGGACCTGAGGAATAACTTCCTATACTAGTATCTGGCTTCAAAATGTTTATGTACGATTTTACTCACATACTCACGTATGCCCATTTCAAGGGCAAACACTTCAATAAGTCTGTACTTCCTAGCGTCTGTGTCTCCATCACATTGGTCTTTCTTCTGGACACACTCATCACCTCTGCTCTTGCTTCTCCCTTTGTAATGCTTAAATACATATTCTAAAATGTATTTCCAATCGACTGTCATCTCTAAGATTTTTTAGACTCCTGGACTCAAATTTCTAGGCTCAATTTTTAATTCAAAAATTACTCCCTTACCTAAGAATTCTATAGCATCTTCTAAGTAAATTTTCAAATGCATTCATTGTTATGGATTTTAATTCATTGACTAGATAGTTGTATGCCCCACTAAGTTCTAAACCCACCAAGAACCACATTTTAACTTCTTTCCTTTTTTTTAGAGACAGAGTCTCACTTTATTGTCCTCAGTAGAGTGTTGTGGATCACAGCTGACAGCAACCTCCAACTTCTGGGCTTAGGCAATTCTCTTGTCTCAGCCTCCCAAGTAGCTGGGACTTGGGGCACCTGCCACAACGCCCGGCTATATTTTTTGCTATTGCATTTTGGCTGGGGTCAGGCCTGAACCCGCTACCCTCCATACATGGGGCCAGCGCCCTGCCCACTGAGTCACAGGCACCGCCCCTTAACTTCTTGATTACAGTTTGTAGAACATCGTGAAAAGTGGTTTAAACCCAAGCGGTACTCAATAAATATTGGCTGGATCTGTTGCTAAATAAAATTGGCAGCTAATGCTTGCTTTTCTATATACAATTCTACTTCACAAATGCAAGGCATCTGGATTTTGAAAACAGATTTACAATTTTAGCAGAATGCTTTTGGGTTTCTCTTTCCTAGTCTCATGAAATAAAAATAAAGGAACGAACAGCATTTGTTGAAGTTTTACATAACCACCTGAGGCCTTTAGCAACTAAAACTTCCATTACCGAGGTCTCAGAGCCAACTGTTTTAATTAGGAGCACCCACAGTTCTTATTTCAATATTGCATGACATTCGCTGGAGAACAAGACTTTATGAGGCAAGTAGAAACACATAAATAAACAGCCTAAGAAATCATATAACATGTTTACTTATCTTGTGATTTTAAATGGCACTTTCAAAGCCTCATTAAAGGAAATAGAATCTTTGTAGAACAGGTTTTAGGCCAAAAAACACTGGCATCTGATATGTATAAAAGTAAAGCAAAAAGATGCTTTTAGATCAGCCTTTAAATTAGAAAGAACTGAAATTAGGGAATATTTTATAAATAATAGTTTATCATTTAACATTTCCAACAAACTTGAGAAGGTATGATTATACATAGTAATCAGGAATATTTCCTAGATAAGAAAAGTGAATTATGTAATTTGCCAGTGGCCATTTCCATGGTGGGTGCTGAAACGAATATTTGAATTAGAACCATCTGCGCCTGTTTTATGCTATACATGTAATACCTGAACAGCAGCACTAATATCACTCAGACACTCATTAATAAGCCACATCTCAGGCCTTATCTTACACCTACTAAGGAACTCTAAAATTAGGGCTCAGCAAACTGTTTTAACACACCTTCCGTTTTGGTGCAGGCTACATTTTGAGAATCAGTTTGTCAGTATCCACAAAATAACTTGCTGGGATCTTGATTGGGATTGCAGGAATCTATAGATCAAATTGTGAAGAACTGACATCTTGACAGTATTGAGTCTCCTTATTTATTAACATGAAATGTCTCTTCATTTATTTAGTTCTTTGATTTCATTCATCAGAGCTTTGTACCTTTCCTCATATAGATCTTGTACATATTTTGCTAGATTTATACCTAACTATTCATTTTCGGAGTGCTGACTTAAATAGTATTTGTGTGTTTATTTTCTAATTTTACTTATTCATTGCCAATAGTATTTCCCATTCTAAGTTCCTAAATCAAGATGCTAATCCAAAATGAGCAGTTAAGAAAATCAATATGGAAGATGAACTCTTTTCCTAAAATGAACAGTTCAGGGAAAATAAATCAATACTAGGTTGAAGAATTTTTTGATACTTGTTTTAGTAGCACCTCATTTTTCATTATATACTGGGTTGGAAATGGTTCCCACGTTGGAGGAAGGAAGGAAGGAAGAGAAGAAAAAAGGGAGGAAGATAAAGACAAAGAAAAATGACAGAGTTTGAGACACACGGGGATTGCAGCAACGCAATTTTGTTAAGCACTACAGTACCACTGTCTCTGTCTCTCCCACACACAGCCACAAAATTTGATGTTTCAACATCGAAACACCTTTCCAGATATTAAAAACTATGCTGCTTACATTTGCATACAGAACTATTTTAAATTACACACGAACTTCATAAATACCCTGTATGTAAAATCTCAATTGTTGCATGGAACATATATTGACATATATATATTTTATAAAAACACAACCACCCCATATTGAACTAGAGATGAATTTCGTAATGGAGAGTGATGGCAACGTCTAAAACCATCCACTGTATTGTGTTGTATACAGAAAGCTGAATCTTGGATTTGTGCATTCGGTGAAAGAACAAGTAAGTTGGTTCTCATCTTTAACCTCTTTACTCTTCACAGTCACACGTGTGTCCAGGAATCCTGTCATGCCATGTCTGCCCCGCGCTTTGCCCCCAGAGTTCAGGGTCAGCATGTCAAGTCCCTGTATGTGCACTTTGATAAAGATGATCATGAATGAGCACTCTTTGACCTTTACATTATTCCACGGCCTTGCTCACCAGCGACCACCTTTACCGGTTATTTATAGCACCGCGGTCTGTGATGGAAAGGCCAGTCTAAATGCTGAATATAGAAAAGATGGAGGTCATGTTAGAAGTATTTTAGAAGGTACACAAACACCACCACAGTGTCTTGTGGCCAATTCCCTGTGTCTGTAATAATAGGAGTACAAAATGTCACAACTGCAATCTCTTCTAAGGCATTGCTGGCAACGAGATGGAAATGGCACAAACGTCAGCAGCTCAAACACTACTGAAAGGGAATTTTATTTTTGTATTTGAACATGAACTTCGAATAGGTCTAATCCAGGATAATTTAAGAGCAGATTTCTCCACTTCAAAAAATATATATCATTTCCCTTTATTACACCCGGGGCTTTGAAACAATGTTGATTCTACTGATGGATAGGGCACTCTTATTTAAATGTTTTAGAAATGCTGATAAAAAATACCACATTCTTCATGCAATAATTTGATTTGGTGTGTATAATAATTTAATAGTAAGTAATAATAATTTACTTTTAAAAATCTGCATTTTTCTAACTGACTAACTAAACAACTTCTCAGAATACTATTTTGAGTTCATGACATTCTAGCCAATGTTCGATTTGAAAACGTCAAAATTTAATTTTAAGAAGAATAAAAAGTAATCCCCAACAGGAAATTTAGATCTTCACTTTGAAGAGAATATGAGAAAATTTAATTTCAAACCCAGTGATTTCCCTAAGGAAATTCTAAATCAAGACATTTTTCAACGTCTTTCTTCTTTTTCACAAGAAACTTCCTATATACCAGTGTAAGACAAAATCAAAGTTAATAAAAGTAACATATTTGTACCTGGGTTAAGGTTATGACTCATAAGGAAATAATCTATAAAAGTATTACAACTATACCTTCAACAGTTTAGAAATGAGAATTTTATCCTCAAACTGTTATTGTTCCCTTACCTCTTATGCCTTTGTCTTCAGCTTCTCTTTATTATTTAAAAACTATTCTCCTTTGTCCAAATAGTAAGTATGGGACCTTTGTTTTCTTTTTGTCCCTTATGATGTCCCTCTTTTCTCAGAGTCACCTGGTATGAGACCAGCTTTCAGATAGATAGGGACTAGACTATTCACATTAGTCAGTATCCCTTCCTTTCAAATACCTGCAGAATTATGAAGGAATCAGGCATGTAAATTAATCTTGATGGTATCCTGGGATATGTACAGTAATACAGTCAATGCCCAGAGGACATTTGTATCAGATTAGAGAGAGCAATGAAGGAGAGTTTTCCAGAAGGGTTGACCTCAAAATAAGTTTGGAAAGATGATCAGAAAATTGTTGAATGAAGTCACAATGGCAGGAGATAGTCATGTTTCGAGAACAAATAGGTGAATTGGGGCAGTGGGCTAAGGATGAGGTCAAAACAAGACACCTGGGCTGGACTATGAAGATCTTACAACCAAAATGAGGAGGTGATGGACATCTAACTTGAGTCACTTCTTGATTCCTTAAATTATGGAATTCAAAAATAAGATGGATTATCTCCTTCTATGTCCACAGAATGCTCTTAATTGGACTTCTGCCAATCCAAGTTTCCAAGTTTAAATCTAATGGAGCTCTTTAGCTCTTTGTTTTTCAACATGCATGTCCAACTAATCATGAAATTATACAGCCTTTATATCATAAATTATCATAACTCAATGTTATGAATGTAGTTGTTCCCTTCTCCTATCCTTCCTAATGTCACTCCTTCTCCACAACTTACTTGGAAGATTTCAGCAATGAAGGGGTTCCCATGTGCAAAGAGAAGCCCTGTTCCAATCAATATCTATCATCAATAATGTCTGTTAAAAAAGTACAACCTTTCATTCATGCCAAATTGTCCCAACTCCGAGGACCTTTAGAGACTGTATCACCCAGTTCCCATTTGCTATCTATGGAATCAACCCAAGTGCCCATCAACTCATGAGTGGATTAACAAAACATGGTATATGTACGCAACAGAGTGCTACTCAGCCATAAGGGAGGATTAACTTATGCCCTTTTCAGCAATTGGGAAGGAACTAGAGCCCATTATCCTAAGGAAGGAACTCAAGATGAAAAAACCAACACCACATGTACTTACTCTCTAATAAATTGGAACTAACGGATGGGTACACAAAGGAAAACGAATTCCAGCTGGATTAGGCCATGTGAGACACTAGCAGGAAACTGGGGTGAGAAGGACCAGACTTCAGGGTTTTCAACCCTACACCTCCACCTCCACTCCTCCAGCCCTCACTGTGGGTGCTGTTTCTTTTCTTCTTTGGGGGAATGCTACTTCTAACCTAAGCTTTGCCTGGAGTCCTATAATTCAATCTCCTTTGCTTGTCCCTTCAGATTTAGGGGCTTCCCTCTGTTACTTCTGGTACATCACTCAAACTTTGGAGTCTTCTTGAGAGAGGATTCCCGCAAAGAGTATGTTCTGATCTAGAAGGACAAAAGGCTTCTCTCAGGAACTCAAGGACACTCTTGCAAAGTCCTCCCCATGGTAACTCAGCTCTTAAGAATTTATTAAAAACTTAGCTTCCTGGAACCTTGGAACTAACACCTGCTTCCACTTCTGCAAACCTTGCACATGCTTTGAACACTCCAGTGAAGGACAGTATAATAATCCCTTTGCCTACTTCTGAGTCCAATAAAAGGCCAGGGACAGAGCTGGTCTGGGGGCTTGGCCATCTCAGCCATCAGCCTACCAAAGCGCCACTGGCTGGAATAAAGCTCCTTCCTCTTTCAAGCACAGGTGTTCAGGTGAATCTGTCTCTCCATCAGGCCTCACTTTCCTGCCAACATTTCCCGTAAACTCTCTTTAGTTGAATTCTTTGTACCAACTATTTCCTGCCTGTGTCCTAACCATTACCACCCCCAATCCTGTCTTCTACCGATCTTCTTCGATTTTTTCCAAGCTGTTTATCATTCAACCTCATGTTACTTAACACTGAGCTAAGCCATTCCATTGTTTCTCCTTACGTACAATCTGTTAACTTTCTGAATACTTTTCAGAAAGTTCAGCTAGCATACTTCTCCTTGTTAAACCTAACCACCACACCACCTTTTCACCTATTCACACACAGCCTATATTTACCTCCAATCTGTCTTCATCTACCTCACTTACGCAAGCAAACATTTATCATTTCATCCAACATCCAGAACAACACCTGCTCAATATCATGCCTTTTACCAATAGTGGCCAGTAACACTACAACAGATATACCATAAAGAACTTCATATGCAATAAATTTCAACTTCAGTGATTATAAATAAGATCTGGGATGGAGATCTGGTATATATTGATTGAACTGGTATGTATTTTGGCATATATACCAAATTGACCTGGTATATATTTTTGATAAAAATTCCCCTCATCTTTTATAAAAACGAAATGACTAGAAAGTGTTAAATATTGGTAGCTGTTGTTCTTTGGAGTCCCTAGTCAAAAAGTTAAAGGCACCATATTGGAAAAAACCAAAAGTTTCAAATATGATTGCTATTTCTTCACTAATGAAAATTTTATACCCTACACACATCACTCCCATAAGGACACATCTCCATTGAAATTGAACTAGCAAGCAAACACTGGAAAAAGATTCCGGCTCATTTAACAATGATACAACTCTTGTTGAATTGAGATTTATGTGAGAGAACAGACTTCAAATCCTGTCATTTCCAATGCATTTATCTTTTGTTATTCTGCCTGCAATTTAAGCTCAAAACACAGATTATAAAGCGTGGCATCATTTTATAACATATCCTAGAAATAACTAGAAGCAATCACATCCCCTAAAATAATGGTCTATTATTCTGCCTTTTCAGTTCAGCTGCTTTTTGTCACATTCTTAGTCTAAAATAACTCATTTATTAGGATTAAATTATGTTATTTTCTTTCTTTGAATTTAGAAACTTACTTTAGGTCAGCTCTTTCTTTCCAAACGCTGTGCTAAACCTGAGGGACCTGAGATTAAAAAGAAAATATACCTCATTTCAAAAGGGGTTGACAGTGCATTAAGAAAAATGTGTCTTTAAACCAGTAATTATAGCAGAACAAGTACAGCCAGGAATACTGCCACCTCTACGCCATCATGATAAACTCTACCTGGGAAATAAAATGTGGTAGCAACTCAAACTGGCATAAAGACAGAACCTCAACATCTTCTTAGAAGAATAAAAAAGAGTGAAGATACCATTATCTGCATAAGACTAAGCTTAAAACTCTCACTAGCCCAGATTTGTTCTACTTACTGTGTCCACTTCTACTAGTAATTCCCTACTTTACATAACTGTAGCTTTAACAAATTTATAGAAAGTAACCAGACATTATAGGTATAGCCAGTTTAAAAGGCAAGATGACAACTTCACTTGGGAAAGCTGGGTACTGAGTGGAGGAGGGTGGGCTTTGAATCAAATGCCTTCAGTTTTCAGGAAAAAAAAAAGATAGGAAAAAATCTGAGAATAATATTTTTTAATTAGAATATGGAGTACATATTATGTACCAGCAATTATAGTAAACACTGTGCATTTCTTCTCCAACTAGAATGTCAGGGTTCTAATTTAGCTAAACCACAGAGAAACTCATGCATGGAGGGCAGGTGCAACCTGCTTTATTCAGCTCACAGGTGGCCAGAGGAGGAAGCAATGCAAGTCTGCCCTAGCTTCTGGTGGCCAGGAAGCTAAGTGACACATCGTAATCTGTGCATCTTTATACCCAGGGAATCAAACTGGCAACACGCCAAGCACCAGTTACATAAGCACAGCTTCACTGTACAGTTAAGTCTACCTAGGAATACATGGCACTTTCCCATGGGAAGAAAGTCTAGACAACTTCATCTTGTCCCATATGCAAGGCCACGGGCAAGAAATCCCTACCACTTCTTCCTGAACCTACACCAACCATCACCAAAAATGAGTCAAATAAAGTTGTTCTTTGTGTATAAAGAAGTTCTAGTGTTCTATACCACTGGGGGATGGCTGGAGCTAACAATAATATATCATACAGTTTCAATAGCTAGAAGGATATTGAATGTTCCAAAGATAAAAAAGATATATGTTTGAGATGATGGATATGCTAATTATCCATGCTTTGATTACTTTACATTATATGTATTGAAACATCACTACATGCCACACATACATGTACAATTATTGTTTGTCCATCACAAATTAAAAGAAATCTGAACTTTAGACTAAAGACAAAGGCAGGTGGTAGACGGTAAAATTCTAGCTCAGTTCTTTCTCATTCCAGACCCAACTGTCTGTCCAATAGTTTTCTACCCCATTATAAACCTATGGAGAATGACTGTGACCCTGTCGTTAACTGTGGCATATTGTTTTTATTATAAATTTGCATCTAAGAACCATCCCATGCAGTTTTCAAGTAAAAATATGCTTGTCTGTTCCTTAAAAAATGATCATCCTCCATAGTAATATCATATCTGCACTACTAGTAAGTTACATATCACTAAAATTGTATTTTTTGACTGAATGTATCAAATTCTTAATTTTTCATATCTCCTGAACTAAAAAGGTAGAATTACTGGCTGCATTCAGCTCCGTCTTTTTGAATCTGATGAATATTCTCCTTTCTGTTGAGTGGCTCATAGAAATTGTATTCCAGAAAAATCACAGCATATAGACAAGGTGGTGTAGAGCAGAGATAATTCATCAGATATTCCTCCTAAGGACAAACTAATAAGATACAGATAAAAATCTCTGGCTCAGATAATATAGTTTGTTGGGTGTGTATCTGAGAACTGTTCTGTTTTACCAAGAAAAAATAACATTGTTTTTATCATACATGCAGGACCCATGCAATGTAACTGCACACATGTTATTCCCTATAAACTCCCTGTTCCCATCCTCCAAACTAAAGACATACACCCTCTGTTCAGCAAGATTGGATGGTTCTCGTCTATTGAATTTCATTTTAAGTATATTAAGTATAGTCTAATGTTAATTACAATTAGTTGAATGCTAATTATGTCTAGCAGTGTTCTGAGTACAGGGAATATCAGGATTAAGTTATTTCATCTTCAAGAAGCATGTGTTACCTTCCAATAGAGTTAATACAGAAACAATGAAATGAAGACATAAACTGGAAAAGAAATGAAAGATTATCAGTTAAGCCGTAAAATTCAAGACCATAAAATTCAAGACCTTTCTAATGACAAATTGGCTCAAAGTGGAACAGTTACAAATACTTTTCTGCATTTCATATATGTTGAACTATGCTCTATAAAGGACACTACCCAGGATTTGGGGCACAGGAAGTTTTAAAGTACTTCAAAATTTTTTTAAAAAAAAATATTATCCACTGATAAAGTGAAAAACGCTATCTGGGAGTATATAATTCTCAAAGAAATATTTCAGCTATGTAAGTGGAAAGAAAGTTGAGATCATGTTTATGAAGAAGAATCTATAAAAGGTTCCATTCACTGTATACACACTAATGCTATGTACAATCTCCAACTCATGGAACCATGAATGGAAACGCAAGGCAAAAATTTCAGTGAGTGTGGGCTCCTTGCCAATACTTGTTGGTTGAATGAGGGAAAAATTCTATAAATATTTACTGTACTATTAAACCCAAGACTTTCTTTTAAAACAAGGGATTTATAAATATTAGTTGTCTATTTTTTGAGACTTTGGAAAAAAAAATAAGAAGTTAACTGATGACTCCATACTGAGCATCAGGCTAAGCATTCTATAATAGACATACTCTTATTTGACAATGTGAATGCTACTCTCTTTGCATTATTATTGTTATTATTGCTTAATATTCTGATGCAGCAATCGTCTGATTTCTTTTCTGAATGCATTTATCTTCATTCATTCTTTACGAGGTTTTTGTTTCTAGTCCTCATCTTAAACATTGTTATTGTTACTAAATTTTAAGCCTTTTTAATTCTGTGAAGGCAAAAAGTGGAAAACTAATAAACACATGTATATGTAAAAATAAAAAAAATTCAAAAAAAGGGAATGTTGGACATAGCATTATCAATGAAATCACAACTGGCAGTGTGATTTATAGTTTTTCAATGATATTGCAATGCTGATGAACAAGCTAAATTTGAAACTTCGAGAAAAAATTTTAAAAAAGAAAACATTATTTGTGATGTGGGTCACAAAGGTGGCAGGTACAAAAAATTTATGTTGAAATTGAAACTATTCATGATACAAATCAATAATATCGATGTTACATATTTTTCTAACATAAATCAACATGCAGGCTGATTTAAGTATAATTCATGGCATTATGAAATGGGCTACAAATCTATAAGAATCATTTAAAAATGCTTTCTTGACACTGATACATTTGGAGTTGCTTTTTAATTTATGATATATTCCTTTGAAATTGATGTCAACATTTCTAAGGTAATACAGAAATTAGGAAATTTATTTAACTTGTTATTTTGAAAGTGATAATTCTGTATTAGTTAAGGTTCTCCAGAGAGGGGGGACCCCAGAATCAGAGGAGAAAGAAAAAGATACAGAGGAAGATATGAGGGTAATTATTGTAGCAATTGTTCCATGATATGCCATCTATAAGCTAGAAAACACGAGAAGCCAGTGTCATAACTCAGTACAAATCTGAAGGACTGAGAACCTGGTTGGCTGCGGCTTCAAGCTGAATTTTCCTTTCCTCTGCCTTTTTGCTCCTCAACCAATTGGATGGTGCCTGTCCACTTAGGTAAGGGCAGATTTTCCTTACTCAGTCAATGGAGTCAAATGCCCATCTCTTCTAGAAACACCCTTGTAGGCCTATCCAGAAATAATTCTTTACAAGATATCTGGGCATCACTTAGCCCAGTCAAGTCGAACCACTCCATATGGTTTTCTTTAATGTCAAAATGATTTTTCTGAAAAGGATGAACCAGTTTTATGATATGGTGTAAACAGCATTCACATAGGAAAACAACATTTTTGGTATTGGACTTAATAAGTATATCATAAATAACTTGAATATATGAGTCTACCTTTTCAAACGTAAATTTTATGAAGTCTAAATAAGAAACAAGTATTTCCAATGGGAACTTAGCATTCAAGTTGCAATGTGATATGTAAAATTCACACTAGATTACTTCTCATCCTTTTTGCTAAGATCAAGTGTAAAATTAACACTAGATTTTCAGGACTATAAAAATAGGAACATAAAATATCTCAACTTGCTATTGAAGCCATTTTGAAATGAAGTTTTATATACTGATGTAAATATATTATCAGAAATAATCTTACCTATTTATTGTTTTTATATAATTTACCTACCAGAATGTTTAAAACTATAAATTACAAATTTGTAAATATAAAAGCAAAAATTATATTTCTAATGGATAGCAAGCACTAGTGTAGAGTTTTATATATGTCTATTAGTTCAAGCCTATTAATTATATTGTTTGATTCTTCCATGTATTACTTATTATGTCTACCTGATTTATCTCTTTCTGAGAGAAGTACGTTAAAACCTCTCATTTTAATTAGAATTTTTCTCTTCATATTGGGGTCTTCTAATCATTCCATCAAATTTTTATTTATTTATTCAAGGATAAATTATAAGATACCAAAATTTAGAAATATAATGTATACTTGCCATAATGGCTATTTTATTGCTATAAAATGATCCTCTGTCTTCAGTAGTACTTTCAACCTTATGTCTGTTTTCTCAGATATTAATATTGTTACTCCAGCTTTCTTGCTTTGGTCTTGGAAAAGTATAATTTTTTTACTATACGATTTTCAAATTTACTGCATACCTTGATTTTCTGTGTTTATTTTGTAAGCACCATATAGTTGGATTTTTCATGTGTGTGTGCATGTGTGTATACTCCTTTTCATTTAATCTATCTTTGGTTTTTACTTTGGTATTTAATACTAACATATTTAATCTAAGTGTTGCTACCTTTGGGTTTAAATATATTGTATTATCATTTCTACTCTTTGTTCTTACTGTTTTGCATTTCTTTTTCTTCCTTTCATTCCTTCCTTTTTTTAAATAGACTTTATTTATTTTTTCTTTTTTTGCAGTTTTTGGCCAGGGCTGGGTTTGAACCCGCCACCTCCAGCATATGGGGCCGGCACCCTAACCCTTTGAGCCACAGGCACCATTCCTTCTAATGAGTTAGTAAAGACTTTTTACTCTACTTTCCTTCTACTTCCTACCTGGCATAGATTTTTTTTTTTAATTTTCACATCCTTTTATAAATTAAAACATTCATGTTTGATTTCATAGAATCTAAAATATCCATTCCTCACTTAATATTGGAGCTTAAAATAAAATTACTACTATCTTGATTCATTTTTTTTTATCTGTTTGTTTGAGACTGAATCTCACTTTGTCACCCTGGGTAGAGTGCTGTCGCATCATAGCTCACAGCGACATTAAACTCTTGGGCTCAAGCTATCCTCCTGCCTAAGCCTCCCAAGTAGTTGGGACTACAGGCGCCTGCTACAGTGCCTGGCTATTTTTAGAGACAGGCTCTTGCTCTTGTTTCCGCTGGTCTGGAATTCCTGAGCGCAACAAATCCACCCACCTCAGTCTCAGAGTGCTAGGATTATAGCCTTGAGCCACTGCACTTGGCCTCTCCTCCTTTTTAAAAAGAATAATAGCCTAATTGAGATGTAATTCACATACCATACAGTTAACATTTCACACAATCTCTGAAGTACCCAATTCACAAGATTGTTGTATACTCACAGAGTTGGCAATTTCTATCTGATTCCAGAATATTTCACTATCTCTATAAGTAACTTTTTCATTCTTTCCACCCCTATCCTTGGGAGGATTTTCTATCTCTATGGATTTGTCCATTCTGGGTATTTTAGAGTAATGGAATAAAAATGTATGTATCCTTATGTTTGGTTTCTTTCACTTAGTAATTTAATGCGTTCAAGGTTCAATCACACTGCAACATATTTTACTATGTTATGTATTATGGCACAGAATAACAATACTATCTTTTCATTTTATGTCTGAATATTATTCCATTATATGGGTATCACACTATATGTTTATCTATTCATAACATGATGGGCATTCGGTGATTCCATTGTTTAGCTACTATGAATAATGCTGTTTAGGAGTATTCATATACAAGTTTTTGTGTGAATATACGTTTTCACTTCCTTAGGTATACACCTATGAGTGGAGTTGCTGAATCCTATGGTAATTCTGATTTGTTTTTTTTTTTTTTGAGAAACTGCCATGTAATTTCCATAGCTGCTTGGATCATTTTACATTCCCAACAGCAGTATATTAGGGTTTCAACATCTTCACATCCTCAGCAATATCTGTTACTGTCCAGTTCTTTTCCTCCATATCCTTATTGATATCCTACTGGGTATTAATTAATATCTCATTATTTTTATTTGAATTTCCTATGACTATTAACTACTACTGATGCTGTGAATCTTTTTATGAGATTTTTAGCCACTTACATATTTTTTTCTTTGGATAAAAATCTATTCAAATATTTTGCTCATTTTATTTGTCTTTTTATTGTTTATCTGTGAGAGTATTTAAATATTCTTATCTATTTGGGACACTATACCCTTAACAGATACATGATTTGCAAATATTTTCTCCCATTAAAAATGCTGTCTTTTACTTTCTTGATCATGGCTTTTGAAGCATAAATGTTTATTTTTTGTGAAATTTAGTTTTACAGATTGCTTGTGTTTTCATTATTACATCTTGAAATGGGTGTCTAATTCAAGGTTATGCAGCTTTCATCTATATGTCTTTCTAAAAGTTTTATAGTTCGAGCCCTTACATTTAACTCTTTGATCTAATTTCACTTCATATTTATATACGGTGTCAGGTAGGGTCTAACTTTATTTTTTTTCATGCAAATATTCTCTTTCCTTAGATTCATTGGTTGAAGACACTATTCTCGTTCCATTGAATGGTCTTTGCATCCTTGACACATTGGTATATTTCCAGGTTATCAATTTTATTTTGTTATCCTATATGTCTAATCTCTTCATGTGCCACACCTTCTTGATTTACTTTACATTTATAGTAATGTTTGAAATTGAAAATGTGTGAATGTTCCAACTTTGGGTTTCTTTTTAAAGAGAAAATTTTTAATTTTTATAATTTTTAGTGAATAAATGTCTGCACTCTTCTTAAACTCATAGTCATTCATACTAATGGGCATCTCAGCCTCTCTGCTAAGACACTGTTTAATTCCTTGTCATCTTGGTGAGGCTAAAATAGGTACTCTCCAAGGCTCTAACGTCATATACTTCTCTTACAGATGAGTGATTTCATTATCCATTTGGTATTGATGATTTCCTACAGTCACACACACACACACAGACACACACAAACAAGTTCCCCTTGGATATATATTTTTTCTTCCTTTTTTACTATTTCCAGAGGTAAGAACTCCATTGCTATTTTCAGTTCCTGGTTTCTCCAAACATGAAGGCATTGAACCTGAGGATCACCTATTTCCCTTTTGCTATGGTTTGGATGTGGTTTGTTTTTCTCCAACAAATCATATGTGTGGCAGTGTTGGAAGGGTGGGCTCATGGGAAGTGTCTATGTCATGGCAGTGGATCCTTCATAAATGGCTTGGTGCCACTCTCCAGGTAGGGAGTGAGTTCTCACTCTCACCAGACTGGATTAGTTCTCAGGGGAATGGATTCGTTACCAGGACAGTGGGCTGTTACAAAGCCAGGACACAGCTCGGGTTTCATCCCTCTTTGCTGGTGCCCACTTTCCTTTGACCTCTGCCATGTTTTGACCCAGCACAAAGCCCTCACCTGAAGCTGGGCAGAGACTACCGCCATGCTTCTCATACAGCATAGAGACCTGGGAACCAAAGAAACATCTTTCCCTTATAAATTACCCAGCTTTGGATATTCCTCCACGGCAACACAAAACAGACTAAGATATCTTTCAAGCCCTGACACTTAGTTGCTATGTTATTATAGGATAAAACTATCATTTATCTTTCCTGCATGCGGGGGATAGCCATTCCTTTACTGAGTAAAATTCTGTGCAAATCTTTAAAGATGGCTGAAAAATCACCTTTCTCCTAACGCTTTTTTAATTGTGTACCATGTAGCCTCCCCTCTCCTTCCCATGTAACACTTTGTACCTTCTTTAGGGTCCTTACACTCTGTTTTAAAAGATAACTACTTTTTTGTTTTATCTAAATTTTAAGATCTTTATAACTCCCTCTGTTACTTGCATAAGGTATGTCTCCTAATTGGTACACAAAATAGCTATTAAATTACATTTTAATACAACTCCCAAAGTAATATTTCTTGGAGAACATATATGTGATGTAGTAAAGATATTTTATACATTTATGAGGCAGCGCATGCAGTCACTACATTCTTATAAAAATGTAACTAGAGATGTAAAGAAAATTATAAAGAATAGTCATGATGGTAGACTCTTAACCCAACTGTCACGTAGAAATAAAATATGTAAATAATTTTAGTTACCAAAAGAAAACATGATGTATACATACTCCCTCTTTTAATCATATGATTATAGAATTTTAAGAATGCTTTTAAACTACTTCATGGTGAATAATAATAATGAGGAAACAAGAACCACTTCATAACAATGAAAACCCTTATAAATAAATAAATAAATAATTTCAATTAAAACAAAGTTCACAGAACTAGTATATTTATAGTGAGATCACTAATTTTGCTTGCACTTCCTAAATTTAATTTGTTATTTATTTAAAACTCACCTTGTTGTCAAAATGTAATACTATTTATGAAAATACATACAATATGCTACAATATCATAAACTAAGGGATGCATACACTCTCAGACATATATATGAATGACATTAAGACCAAGAGAAAATAGCAGTTGAAACACTAAATGCACTCAAGGATAAAAATGGATCAAAAAATGCATTCTAGAAATGTCTTAGAAGGACTAACATTAGATCAAAACTCTAGCTGGGCCAGTATGAAGAGGGAAGAATGATGAGTGACATACATGAAAGTCTTAACAAAACACCAAACTGAACCAATTGTTTAATAAAATTATATCATACTATATATCAACAGTATAGAAACTAATTTTGCACTAATATCTTTTTTATTTTTTTGCAGTTTTTGGCTGGGGCTGGGTTTGAACCCACCACCTCTGGCATATGGGGCCCGGCGCCTTACTCCTTTGACCTACAGGTGCCGCCCACACACTAATATCTTCTACAAAGAGAACAGGTATAACTTTTTTGTGATAAATAATGAATAGTTTTCATAGCAAATACCCACATATATCAATGCAATAAGAGAATCCATGAGTAACCAAAAAGATAATTAACTGCATCTTTTATAAACCAATTCCAACTTATCTTGATATTTTAATGCTGCCAGGTTTCTATAAGTGAGCATAAGCCTTAAATCTAAATCCTCTTAATACTCAAATGCTGAGGATAAGACAATAAAAGCTCAAAATAATCTTTGAAGATTTAATAAGTTATTATTTAAGACCATTATTATTCCTGAAAGATCTCTCCACAAAATGATGAAGACCTCAGTACCTTTCTATATTGAAAACAAACATGCCAAAGCCTGCTTGCTCCTCTTCTAAGACAGTTGAGACAGTCAGAGTAACAATTTGACAAATAAGAAATTGTCAAGTATTTCAGAGAAAAAAAAATTAAACTTAGAAATCTTAAAAGGTGGCTCGGTGCCTGTGGCTCAACAGGCTAAGGCGCCAGCCATGTACAACTGAGCTGGTGGGTTCGAATCTAGCCCCAGCCTGCCAAACAACGACGGCTGCAACCAAAAAATGGCCGGGTGTTGTGGTGGGCGCCTGTAGTCCCAGCTACTTGGGAGGTGGAGGCAGGAGACTCGCTTGAGCCCAGGAATTGGAGGCTGCTGTGAGCTGTGATGACACAGCACTCTATCCAGGGTGACAGCTTGAGGCTCTATCTCAAAAACAAAAAAACAAAAAAACAAAAAAAACAAGAAATGTTAAAAGGCTGTGCTTCTAGGAAAAGAAATAGCTACCTTGGGGGGGAAATGTGTTAAATTAGCACAGTCATGTGTGTATTAAGAAGCCAATAAAGGTGAAAAATTGTCAAAGTAAAAATCCCATTTTTTCAGAGCCATTCTTGTATGGGACTCAGAGCAAGAAATATTTTCCAGAGTTTATGTTCTGGATTACCTGCTTACTGCAGATGGTCATTTTTGAAGAATAGGCTGCATACCCTTGAAATGCTTTATAAAAATCCTCACCCCTAGGTCTACCATCAACATTTTGATTTCAATGAATAGAAAGGGGCCTAAGCACCAGTATCTTTTAATGGTGCCTACAGGTAATTCCAATGTGCTACACATTTCAAGAACCAGATCCTCAGTGAAGTTCCCGGGCATAGGGTCCACTCCAGAACTACCAAATCAGTAACTCTGGGGTGAACCCAAGATTCCTATGTTTTATAAGCTCCCAAGGTAATTCCAACATACTTAGGAACACAGCACAGATGGAATTTGCTTTGTTAGGCATCAGGGCTACAAACAAGTATTGGTTTACCCTTCTAGAGTTTGTCACCTAGAAGAGATTGACAAAATCATTCCTCTTCAAAGGTATTGTTTGTTTCTAATTCATATCAATAAAACCCAGCCAATAATTTCAATTTCTTTTTTATTTCCAGCTTTTATTTCTTTCTCTATCCTGTCAATGCATAAATACCAGAACAAATATCTAACTTCTATTATCTTCTTCCATAAAGAACCTACAATAGTTCTTGAATTCCCCACCCCTACCCCATAAAAAATCTCCTTAATATGATATTTCAAGGGTCTCTGTAGTTTGAGGTGACGTATCATTTCAATCTATATCACAGACAGTAACTAACATTTAACATCATGTTATGGGAAAGGTACTTTGATAATTGCTTTGCCTGCATTTTCTTACTTATGGCTGCCAATAACCATATGAAATAATATGAAATATATACTCTCTGGCCCTTTTTCTCAGATGAAGAAATGAAAGCACAAAGAGTTTGTGTCATCACCTAAATTCATACATCTAACAAACACTAGGTATGGGATTTAGACCTCATGTCATTTGATTCCAGAACTTGGACACTGTAATGATGCCCAGAATTTTCATGTCCTAAGCCTTAGGACTTATAAAGGTTACCTTATATGGAAAAGTCTATTTAAATGTGGCTTAATTAACAACCTTGAGATGCAAAGTTATTCTGGACCATCAGGACAACTCTATACACACAAAAAAAGCCCTCCCAATACCTTAATTTTGACCCAGCAATGCTGATTTCAGACTTTTTGCCTCCAGAACCAGGAAAAAATACATTTCTGCTATTTAAAACCACCATATTTGTGATAATTTGTTATAGCAGCCACTAGAAACTAATATAGACTCTGAAACTCTGCTCTATGCTGCCACCTACAATCCTGTCCCTTGGTTCCCAAATCTAAATCAACTTACGTACCAAGTGGAGGATAATTGACACAGAATTGTGTTCAAAGTCCTTACTTCCAAGCCTGGAGGATCCTGGTTAAAGAAACCAAACACTCTAATCCTGTAGGAAATTGGGATGTCCCAAGGCTGGGAATGCTCTTCCAAAATAAGTCGCCAAGGTGAAATAGAAGAACCATCAATAAAGATTCAAGCTGAAAGTCATTCTGAACACCTAGGTTCCTTTGGAAGAGTTAGTGCTAGAACTTGCAAGACGGATGCCAAAGGTTGTGTCTAAGGGAGAGGTGCCCATTTAGTAGCCAGCCAGTGATGTATGTTGGATTAGTGTAGCCGCATGAGTACTTTCTTGAACACTAGCATCATAAAAGAGATTTCTGGCTCCAAATGGCTCTTTTCCCACAGAATTCACCAAAATAAATTTCCAGGTGAATTAAAGGTACAATTGTGAAACCCCAAGATTTCTGAAGTATAATAGAAAATGTAGGTGAACTGTATGTAAACTTGGAGGGGAGAAGATCTTTTTAAGCAAAAAGAAAAACAAAGGTTGGAAGACATAGTGATGCACAAGCTAAGAATTTTGAAATAATTTCACATTTCACATTAAGAAATGTGAAAATAGCACCAAAAGGCCAACACTCGGAAAAATCCTTTGCAAATTTAAAACAGGTAACAAAAATCAATGATTTAAAAGATCTTACAAATGAGTAACATAAAAACAAACTCTAAAAACTATAACTGTTTAGGAATTATACTGAAAATATAAATTTGAGCAATTTCAATGGCAAAATATCATATACATGTGTATATATATATATCACATATATGTATTATATACATGTGTGTAAATATATATATAACATAAATATAAATTCCCAGCTCTACTTACTGAGATTCTGATACAAGTATTTTGGAATTTGCATTCAAATATTTATAAATATATTTATATATAAATGTTCAGTGGTCTTTGATCCACACATTGAGAAAATTCCCCCAATGCTTCTATGAGCATACGTAAAAACCTCTTAAAAACCACTGACCTAGATTATGCCCAGGTATTCTACTAGATGTCATTTCATGTGAATGATGAAGTGTGGAGAACTTAATTTTGCTTAAGAGGATGATTTCATACTCCTAAAAAAAACACTGCATACTAAACCTTGTTTAAGCAATAGATGAGCATTTAATCAAATAAAGCGAATTTGAAGATCAAGTACTTCAAACTTTGCTCTCTTTAGCTTCCAGCAATAAAAAATGAATAAACTAGGTCAAAAAAGGCTTTTCTTATAAGATAAAAATGCATAAAATTTTTGGTGCTTAGCAATGAACCGATTTATGGACTGTGGAAACATTGCCTGGGCTAAGAGACTTGGCCAATTAAACTGATGTGTAGGTCAGAGTACAGGTTTCTGAGATCAGACAAAATCATACCCTCCAAGGAATCATTACATAGCATCCAAATCTACAGTATCCCAAGCATATTTAAATTTGAACTATAAAGCTCAGATTCCAAATATCATGAATATCTTGATTCAACACTAGACAAAAGTTTTGTTTTTCTTTTTAATTTTTATAGCCCATTCAATAAAAAAGAAGAAAATTACATTTGTTGTTCAGTTTGCCCTTGTTTATCCCATCCCAGCCACACTGGACTTCCTGAAAGTTCCCAGCCTGGAGCCTTTCTCTTCCGGCTCCAATCAGAAAGAATTCAGCCATAACTCAGGTACGGTGTTTCCACTCTCCTGAATAGCACTTAGCATCACCTGCAACACTTTCTATTTACTGGCTCATTGGCCCTCTGCCTCAGGAGAGCAAGGATCACCTGTTCCCATCACTGGTTTACTTCCAATGCTCACAACTGTGTTTCTCATGCAGGAGGCACTACATTTGTCTATTTGTGGTTTTTACAGCAACTTTATAATATTGGTATAAAATGAAATTAACTGGGAAATCTGCTAGGTAGGAACAGATTAGTAAATTACTGAATTTCCTTACAATGGAATGCAAATCCTGCTGTATGTGAATATTTAATGGCATAATTCATTGCAAAGTGGAAATACCTTTTCATTCATTTATGTAGCAAATCTGCACCCTTACCTGGGATTATATGTATATCACAAAAATACATAAGAATAAGGCAAGAGAGAGAGAGAGAGAGAGAGAGAGAAAGTGGAAGGGAAAAGGAGGAAGAAGGAAGGGATGAGGAGGTGGAGGAAGAAAAACAACCTATTAACAGTACTTTCCAGGGAGTCAGATTACAAATTATCTTTGAATACTTATTCATTCCTTTCTCTGTTTTCTATGGAAGAGAACATTCATCACTTTTTAATTTTGTATGAAAGAACACATTCAGGCTTCTCACTCTCTAACGTAAACATTCATCTTTACAACAACACTTGCCTAAGATAAAGTGGTGGGGCAGCATATCAGAGCCACGTAATAAATATTCCTAAAGAGACATGTCCAAATACGTGTTCACTTACTCTGTATGATCCACCGATGGCCTGTGGTTTTCTTCTCCATGATGAACACTAATCCCATTACCAAGTCCCCACCTGAACGTGTTTGAATCTTGAAGTACGTTTACTGGGACTGGCTGATACCACTTACACAGGCTTTCATTTTCAAAGCTGCAAACTTCCATAACTTGGAGGGAGGAACAAAGCAAAAATGAACTCATTTCAATAAACACGTCAATAAATGGCCATTTTTTGTCAGTACTGGAGCTCTCTTGCAAGTGTTTAAAATGACACTTTTTGTTTAAATTGACATCATTGTAGTAACTAGGCAAATAGTTTGTATAAATCCTAGAAGTGTCAATGATATCTAGGTTTATTTTATCCAATTATTACTGACTGAAATGAGGGAACAAATGCATATACTAGTTGATTTTGCATGAAGACGAGATTTCAACTAGCTCTTTCATGACCTCTACGTTCTGACAAGTCTGTTGTGCTTTTCCCACCAGATTTGCAATGTTGACTTTAGCTTAGCCTCTGAAGCAGTTATTGCAAATTCCAAACAAAAGTTCTAAGCAATGAGGTTTACAATAACTTTTATAATGGACCGGTTTCCTTGAAAGTTTTAAAGATTCTTGTAGTGATTTTATTCTAATATCACAGGAAATTCCAACTCCAATGATTTTTAAGTATACAATTATATGTGCAAAACTGTTTCTGAATTCTCTCTCCTCTCTCTGTGTTCAAATTTCTACCTTAAATCCTCCATTGCTTCAATCAAAACCAAAAAAAGATCCAATTCAATATTTCTGGGGTATGCTACAGAAAACCTGGAGTGTAATCCAGCTTTTGAATGGCATTAGCAATGACAGCTACCCACATCCACCATTTAGAAACTTGGTGCATGATTTAATGTGAAATCTGAAAAGGAATCACTCCATCATTGGAAAAACTGCTTTAATCATGATTTTCCAGTATATTATTTAATCTCTGATATTAACATAAAGTATAGAATTATAATAACTTGTGAAGAGACTTAGGATTCAATATCATCTTGTTCTTCATATCATTAAAAATATAAGCATTATAGGCTTTTATAAAACAATTAAAGGCCATAGCACATCAGTCAAGTGAGATAAATAGGTTCAGGAGATTTATTGTACCTATAGTCAACCATTGTGTATTACATACTTAAAAATTTGTTAAGAGGTAGATTTCATATTAAGCATTATGACCGTAATTCTAAAAAATTAGAAATTTTAAGGCTAGTTTTAAGAATATTTGATATTTCATCTTAAAAAAAGAAGGAGGAGGTGAGATCATAGTGTGTTCTTACATGAAATGGTAATAATCCAATTTATAGTTATTCAAAATAATAATCTCTAATTTTAAAATAATAACTTGATCCTAAAGTTTTCTTCAGTACATGGAAAGAGTTTATCAAAACTTCCTACCTAATCATAAATGACATTACTAAAATAACAAAGCTAGGCTATAAAAAAATTCAGTTTTCATGAAAGATACTCATTTGGTGTAATTAATTAGGTTTTATATAAACTTTCATAGGCACTGCAATTAATATATGATCCTAAGACAATTTTAGGATCTTTCCCTGAGAAAGTCTGAGTACTTTAATATCTCCTATTTTACTATTTTCCATCTGGGATACACCGTGTAAATCCCTGGCTAGCTTGAGTTAATTACGGTTTCATCTCTTTCATGAAGTGAGTCAACTTGATTTTATGACCTTTTTGGTCTAGAGTTGATAGTCAATTAATGGTATATCTATGCATTAAGAAGCATTTTTACTTGGGTTGAAAGAAAAAGTCTGAACTTTACTGAATTTAAGTCCTAGGATTTCTTGCCAAAGCTGATACAAGGCAAATGGGAGTGTCACTGTTGTGTCTATGTTATCCATATGATCTGAACCCTTAGCATTAGTGAGACACCTGAGCACTATTGTGGCACAGTCAAGTCACAAACTACTCCACAAAGAGCAGGGAAAGGAAAACTACCAAGTGTTTACTCCTTCTCATCAGGCGCCTCATCTATCCAGACACAGATTAATTTCTCTCCTCTCAGACTGCATCCTTGATTGAAATGTCCACTTTTAAATTACAGGCAGTCCCCAAGTTACAAACATCCAATTTACATACAACCTGCACTTACAAATGAGCACTATTACAGGTAACAGGTAAATGTACCTCTTCCAATTTTTGTACAAATTCAACTTTTGAACAACCCTACAGAATCTCATTTGTCACCTGGGGACTGCCTGTAAATAATTTGCTTTTGATTCATTTCAGAAAAGCCATTGAACTGGCAGGTACCAATCAGTGAAAAATAGAATGCAGGGGTTAAAGGTCCCATCTGTATTAAAATTGGTTTTCGCGTGAACTCTGGTTGACACAGCATTCATTTTTTCATGCCTTTTGGCAATGACAAAACTTGAATTAATTAACCTGAGAATAGGATAATGCTTTCTTCCTAAATATTCCCCATTTGCTGGTATGAGAAGTAGAGACCAACAGGAGATGGACAGAGAAGAGCTACTAAATCCTAGTCCCACAGGAAAGTCAAGTCTACGACAACAACAGCTTGGAAGCCATTGAACCTAAGGCTGCTTACCTGCTGGACCTGATAGAAAAATGCACGCTGATTCTTCTACCAATTTCCCTACAAATAACTCTTCTACTAAGAAATCACTATGTTGAAAATTTCTAATGATGACACTAGGCTGTGCTGCTGACACCTTACACGAGTATTTTCCTATCTATTTCATAGGAAATAGCCCTATTTTATACAAAATTTAGAAAGTCACCTACCGCAGGATAATTCATCTGATTTGTCAGGGCAGTCGTATCTAAAATCACATTTCCGAATTTTTTCAATACAGTGACCATCGGACATGCAGACGAATTCACTGTCCGTGCAGTTGTGTGGAGGGAGTATCACAGGGACTGAAGTTTCTGGAGGAATCGGAAGTTCCACCGGCAAACGACCTTGATAAGAAATAATAGACAGGGGTCATTTAGCAAGTTTTCCTTTAAAGATTTTTACCAATGAAGCTTTCTAAATATGCTTTGCATTTAATATTATAAAAAATATTGCATGAGGCTCAGCACCCATAGCTCAGTGGTTAGGGCGCTGGCCACATACGCCAAGGCTGGAACCTGGCCTGGGCCTATTAAACAGCAATGACAACTATAACAACAACAACAAATAGCCGGGTGTTGTGGCGGGCGCCTGTAGTCCCAGCTACTTGGGAGGCTGAGGCAAGAGAATTGCTTAAGCCCAGGAGTTGGAGGTTGCTGTGAGCTGTGATGGAAGGCACTCTACTGAGGGTGACATAGTGAGACTCTGTCTCAA
>CAUYON010178741.1:0-11004 GCA_963573935.1 Arctocebus calabarensis
AGTGATCAAGAAAATGCCATGAAGGCTATCTGTAACAGTACGATCAAAACATTTCTGAATGTATATGAATCGTGCCCTATGATTGCACCAATGTACAGAATTATGATTCAATAAAATTATAAAAAAAAAAAGAAAGAAAAAATAAGTCTTTCAAGCACACTGCAGCTCTGAAGGATTGGTTTGCCCAGGTGGGAGCTTTCTGAAATTTTTCTATCAGAAAAACCATCAGCATCTGTTTGGGGAGAAGCCAAGAACTTGGAGCTGGAAAGTAGAAACACAGGAGAGTCTCCCTCACCAAGACTCTTCATTAGCCCCCTGCCAATCCTATAGTCTACCTCCTGTCAGTGAAGCAAAGTACATGCATTTTGGGTGGACAGAGAAGCCAGCCCATACCACAGGTCAGAACCTTTAGCCCAGGGCATCATAGGGCAGGAATTTTCCCCTAACAGGGGGAAAAGCTCTAGAAGGTACATGTGAAGAAGCAACTCCCCTAGGTTTTGCAATAATTTGCTTTTCAGTTAGCTGACACCTCTACATCCTGTCAGCAAAATCACCAGTTCCCTCTTTGAGCCTCCAACATGCCTACCCAGGCCCAGCTCCATGCCCTCCACTGTGTCTCCCTATATGGCTCCATCTCAGGGGTTGCTTCTGCATGAACCAGCACAGGCCATCAAAATCCAACAAAAGCTAACATGAAATTATCTAAAGTGCTGTGGCCCTTGGGATCACTCACCCACACAGCACCACTGAGTGAAATAGAAAAGATGGACACAGACTTGTACTTAGAACAGCTGGTCCAGGAACATTCAGCTGGATTTCAGTTCCAAATTTCCCCAAAGACCAGATTTCTTTGTTCAGTGACCATGTTGCCCCCCAGTATGGGTCCAGGGACTGCTGCTGGTGGTGGCTTTGAGGCCTTTGGAGGAGCACCTAAAAGGAGTAAAAGGTGACAACCCACCCCAGTCTGATGTCCACACCTCCTCACCTCTGCTATTGGAGCTGAGCCCCAGGTGCTCTTCAAAGAGATCTAAATGGCCCTAAAAAAGCTCACTCTGTGTGCTTTGGGAGTTCCTCATCTTTCATATCCTGCCAATCCTCAAGCCCTAGGGAGTCCACAAGTCAGTCCCTAGAGAAGGCTCACACCCACCCCCTCCTCTTTGTCTCCTTTCCAGAAGATACCCAGAGTCAGCCTCTCTCCCTCTCTGTTTTTTCCTATTTTCCTTAAGGGCACATGCCACTTACAGTAGCTTCAGTCAAATCACTCATCAAAACCATCCTATAAAATGGGAACAGGCACAACATGTTCCAGAAGCAGAAAGGAAGGCAATGTGGAGTATAAGGTGAGGAATGGGAGATGGGAAGCAGGAGAGGGAGGCATAAGGGGTAAGAAACTGGTCATTGAGAACCAGCTCAATGGACCATTGAGGTCAGGAGCTTAGATTTAAACGCCAAGGAGAATTTTAAAGCTGAGAGACAGCCTCATCTAACTATGTATGATATTAAAATTGTTCCCCTTGGAAAGAATGAAGTGATGGGACAAGCAGATCATTAGGTTACCTTTGTGGTCCAGGAAAGGCAATGGAAAGAGGAGGTGGAGAGATGTGAATAAACCCAGGAAGTATTTAGGAAATAAACTGGACAAGCCTTGAAGAATGTTGTTTGGATTGGATTTGGGGAAATAAAGGGAAAGAAAAGGTTTTCCTTATTGGACGTCTTGAAAGGTCAGACAGACCCCATTTTGCACTCTTTTTCCCCCTCCCCGCCTCATCTCTACCTGCCTCTGAGCACATAGGTCTAACAGAAACAGGATGTTAAACAAACATATCCTGCACAAGCCCAGAGGCGCACAAACATATCCTGCACAAGCCCAGGAGACAGAGGATTAGCTCAGAGTCACAGACCCTTGTACAACCACATTCCTATAACTACCCAAACTCCCACCCTATAGATTTAACCTTGCAAAATCTTCCTTCACTTTAAAGATTCTACCCATCTCCCCCATCCCAACTAAAAGAAAGATGTAAAAACTTCCTCCCATTGTCAGGCAGGAGCCCAGGGAGTCTTTGGTGTGAACTGCCTCTTGGTCTCGCCAGCCAATAAAGGATCCCATACACAATTTGAACAGTGTGCTTGTGTTTTCTCTATAATTTCACTCATGTTTGGTACAACATTTGGAGGCCACAGTGATATCTCACCAGCTGGAGGGTTGGCCTCCCTGTGTGGCACCCTGGAGAGGGTACAATTTATAGGGGAGGTACCTTCTGAGACATTCCAGGGCTCTATAATTTCCCGAACTCTTCCTGAGAGCTCTGGAGGAACTTCAATTGACTCCACTAAAACCCTGGATCCAGAACTCCTTCTCAAGAGGTAAGTATTCTTTTTTCTGTCTAAGTGGAGTTTGTTTGTGTTCAAGAAGTAACATTATGCTCCCAGGAATAGGCCACAAAATAGTCACTGGGATGCCAGTGACATCCCAACATTATGAGTTCCCCAGGGTAACGAGTTATCAGGGAGGACAATAGTGGCCCAAGAAGGAGACGTAGGGGCTCCTCAAGGCTGCCTGGTGCTGGGTAGGCCTGTCCCAGGTTCCTGGAAACACAGGAACACTGGTGGGGAGCCTAGGCCTCAGATGAACATGCTCAATTTGTTCATGTATTTATTAATCATCATTGTCATCAGTGTGCTTGTTATTCTTATGGTCTATACAAATATAATTTCTATTCCTTTTGGTTAGGTTCACAATCATGGGAACTCAATAAAGTAAACCACTGATACTCCACCAGTGCATGTTAAAGAACTTCGCTGTTGGCTTCTCTGACAACTATGGAGTCTGGTTTTCTAAGAACCCCCTCATAGTCCTCTGCGAAGTTGAATGAACCAGCTTTAATGTAGGGTGACACAGCTCTCATGATTGTGGTCCATCAAGTAGTTACTGGGAAGCTAGGTCACCTGGACCAGTTCCCTTACATTGATCAGTGGTTGATTTTAGTTCATAACTTCCCCTCCCTTGCTTCCTGCATGTGCAGTGAGTACAACAAAGCGAGACCACTCGAGGAAAAACAGGCTCAGATGCACCTGGTAGTTGCCAACTGGCACACAGGCACTGACACCTACACTGGGAGATATCTAAGACAAGGAATTAATCTGGGGTTCCCACTATTTGAGTGGAAGCAGGGATCTGATCAACCTCTGGATGTTAGAACTCTGACTGAACTGGTGAGAGTGTATGAGGGAGTGTGGATGTGGCAGCACTGAGACAGGACACCAAGGTTGGGGTTCAGACTTCCCCTCACAGGGCCTAGGGGAGTGTTGGTTCACCTCCTATGGCTAAGTGGCAGTTCGAGTAGGAAATCAAGGCTGCCCAGGTTAAGAAATGGATTGGAATGGTGTGCATGTGAGTGCTTGGAAACTGACTGAGATGGGTAATAATAGGCAGGATTTCCATACCCCCTACCCCTTTTTTCACAGGGCAAAATAACAGTGTGGGTGGCCCCTGTCTGTAAAGTGTTGGTGGTTTGTCTGAGGGAAGGAGGTGAGAAATACCTGGGGAAGCCCATCCCATTAGGAACTATGCTGAAGCATTTTGAAAAAGGGCTTATGAGAGACTTCTGTAATCATGTCTCTGAAGAGATTGAGAGCTCTGAACAAGAATGACTCAAATGCCCTGATGTTCACATGATTGTGGTATCCTTTAAAATAAAATTAGTTTTAAATCTGTTAGTAAAGTTCAAATGTTCAGAGATTATAAAACTGTCTCCTCTGTAAATTTCTAAGCTTGCTAGATTTGACTGTGAGTTTATGTTCTTGATTTTAAGCCTCTAAATTCTGTGAGGCATAAGGGCATGTTCCTCATATTTAGGCCAGCAGCTGCAAGGCAGTCTAGCCCACATGGCCCCTTCCTCCCTGCTCCAACTTTGCCCACTGGCTAGTCTTAAAGAAACTGGGTGTTCTAGGTATTCTGCTTTTTTGTCTTGGACAAAGGTCCAGTCCTTGGTGGCATCTTTGCCACATGGCCATGTGAGACTTAGGGGGACAATGAAAAGACATCAGAAAGAATGCCTGTTTTATGGTTTTGTTACTAGAATTACTTTCTTCAGTGAGTTCTTGGTCTCAGGGATTTAAGAATTGAACCTACAGGCCATAGATCAATGATAAAATGGGATTTTGTTGGATGGAAGGGCATGCAGAGATAGTGAAGAGTACTAGAGCTTTGGGCAGGGGAATGGAGCCCCAACTCAGAGGTCTCCTGCATGAATCTTTTGTCTAGGGGTAAATAGTGGCCCTAAGAGAAATTTTGGCCAGGACTTAGTAGGTGGGGAAAAAAAACTATACTAGCTGAATGAGTGTTTTAAAAAATAAATGAATGCAATCCCTCTCCTGGGGCAAGGTTATTAGATCTTTGCAGTTTTTGTTGTAGGGAGGGAATTATGGTGTATACTCCCTACTCAGGGTGGAACCACCTAAAATGTTTCAGACTACTTTGTTCATGGCCTTGCTGGAGTTCAGAGGATGTGGCCTGTAGTGTGCAGCTTTTTGGGGCCTAGAAATGGAAATCTGATTTCTGAGCTTACCTGAGCCTGAAAAATAGGGATCCCTGTCTAGCCCTGAGTAGGAAAACCCTATATCAATGTTATATTCCATAAAATGTCTCTCATTTGTAAAATTCAATAATTTGGTTGTTTAAATTGTTTGAGGAAATGAGTCTTTGTCAAAAAATAAGATTCTTGCCTTTTAAACCTTCTGATTATCAGGTTAGGCAAGTAAATAATTAACTTCATTGTAAACTGTGATCCTGTTTTGTGAAAATTTGTTTTTTAAGAGTAAGAAAATTAGATATTTATTATTGTATAAGAAATGGATCTTGTTTGGTAAATTTTGTCCTAAAACAGAATGATTATTATAAAAAATGAAAGACAGGGAAAGGATTCGATTGTTTATAGATTGTCTGTGCAGGTTAAATAAAACTCATAAAAGAGAAATTTATAAAAGAAGTTAACTATGTATTGTCTTTAGACTCTTTAGACTTGTAGTCCTGTTGGAATAAATATTTTATGCCTTTGATATTTGACAAAACTTCCAAAATCAAAACTCTAAATTTGCTCTTTTTGAAATATTAAGACCACTGAAAGTCCACGAAAGACATGTTAGTTTTATACAGTATATTAAAAATAAATCGGAAATATTGTCAAATATGAAATGGTGGTTAATTTTCTGTAAATTATATTTATATGTGTATATTCCAATATTATAAAATATTGGTCTGTCTTAATGTATATCATCAATAATAATTTTAATTCATCTCACAAAGTATTTTTTATAACTGACTGAGTCCAAATTTTGTCCTTCAAGAGAAATATTAGAAAAGACTAGCAAATTCTCTTGAATTCAAATTTCTAATATCTTTGAAAATTAAATACCATTAGACTAAAATCAAACTTCTAGGACTTTAATCAGAAAGCTAATACAACCATGAATATTGCTACCTAACTTCAAACAAAACAGAAACCAGTTACATGGATTGGTTTGTTATGGCTTTTTGTTGGAAACATTGCTGATTCTTTCTATGTTCTGTTTTCCAGAAGTCAAGAAAATAATTTTCTGTTTCTTTTGTAACTTTGGGCAATGTATAGGCAGAATTTGAAACACTTATTTTTTACTCTCTCTTTAATTTCTCCAGAGTTTGAAAGCCATTTGTAAGTATTGTTAATTTCTGATGATACAGTTATTTGCATAAGTTCGTTAAGAATCTTTTTTGTTCTGGAAGACATGATGAAGGCACTGGTTATTTTTACTGAGACTTTGACTGAAATAGCATTTTTGGAGATTTCCAGGCTGTGTTAAAGAATTCAGGTTGACTTTATTAGGCCAGTAAAAAACCCCATTGGAAAAACTGACCAGATACCCATCAATAATGTTTCCTGATCTGTGGTAAGTAAAGAATCTCACTTGTTGTCTACAGCCATACCACCCTGAATGTGCCCAATCTCATCTGATCTCGGAAGCCAAGCAGGGTTGAGAGTGATTAGTACTTGGATGGGAGAATGTCACTTGTTGAGAGGTCTGGGAACCACAATTTGCTTGAGGACCTCAAGAGAAGAGGAATTTACCCAATGCATACAAGTATCTAATGGCACAGATGAAATCTGAACTTGTGGAAGGCTTTCAAGTCTAATCTGAGATTCCTTATAAAGGTTCCAGCAAAACTAGTTTTAAAAGGAAGAAAAGCCTAGATGGCTAATAATTATTCTTGCTGCACTTTATGCAAATAATCAGACCCAGTATACTGAAAGTATAGTTTATTTTGGCAATTGAATTAGTTCTGCTATAATTTGTTTTTAGTAAAGTCAGAAACTAGAGAAAGAAAAATGATTTAAAGAAATAAAAATAAAAACTATGGCCCACTTATATTAGATTCCAGCCTTGTCTGCAATGCCAGCTAATAAAATGACACATAACTGTTTTACTAAACTGAACTATTAAATGGAACTAAGAGACTGGCCAAATAATATAGAATTATATACAGTAGATATATTTGCTCTGAAGCCATAAGTCTCAACAAAGGTCATCTGTTGACCACACTGGAAATATTTGTGCAGTATTAAACATTATCTGCTGTATGTATGTAAATACTTGAGGAAAAATTGGAACCTGAATAAAAAGTTCCCAGTAATGGTGTGACTCTAACACAGTCTCATAAGTGGCCCCACAGCCAACTGATGTTCAGGAATATTCACTTCAATTGTCTAGAACTTTAGATCAGTTCTGTGGGGACTCTTAAAGCTAGGTATTATCTTAAGAACTGTGCTAAGTCTGCAAATAAGAATACTAATGTTCTCATTGTATGAACCTTAGCCTTAGTACCCAGAACTTGCAGATATTTATAGGTAACTGCTGCATAGTTTCAGTCTGTTACACTGAACCCAAACTTGACTTCATCCCAGTCAAGGGAGACAGAAAGTCACAAATGTATGCAAAGTGGCTGGGCTTGTGCAGAAGCCAGATAAAAGCCCTAGAGATTTCTATGAAATACTATGTGAAACATAAAGAATGGCCAAACCATTGTATAAAGTACTAAGGTGGTAGAGAAGGGATCAAGTGAATAGAAATCCAGCCAACCCAAATCCTTCAAGAAGCTAAAGAAAAAACTGAGCAGTCCTGGTGACAGGCCTCCCTGACCTGGCCAAGCCTTTGGAACCAACTATGTGTATCAGAAAAAAAGAAGAAAGGGGGAAAAATAGAACATCTGGAAGAGTATTCACCCAGAATATAGCATTCTGGGCAAAACCAGTTGCTTATCTCTCTAAGCAACTTAACAGGGTCTCGAAAGGATGGGCCCCGTGCCTAAGAATGCAGCCACTGCCATGCTGGTGCAAGAGAATGATAAGTTGACTTTGGTACAAAACTTAAGAATCTGCATACCATACACAGTGGTGACTTATGAACACCAAGGGGTATCATTGGTTGACCAACTCATGCCTCATGGAATATCAAAACTTATTGTGTAAAAATCAAAGATTGGATATAGAAGTTGTATGCCTGAGGCCATGTACTTAGGACAGATGCAAAAGAAAATTAAAAGACTTTTGAGGAGATGATTTTACATTCCCCTGTTGGCCACCCTTGCCAAGGAAGTCAGGCAGCATTGTGTGGCATGCAAACAATACAATGCTAGACAGGGACCATCCCTGCTGCCTGAAATTCAGTCCTACAGGGAGCCTCCTTTTAAAGACATGCAAATGAAGACATACTAAAGTTGTCCAGATATGGACAAAATTGGTACTTACTTATTTTGGTCTGCACATACTCAGAATAGGTGAAAGCCTTCCCCACAAGGCCTGAAGTAGTGAAAGTATTTCTCAGATAAATCATCCCAAGGTTCAGGTTACCACTCTGATTTAAATTTGACAATGAGCTAGCCTTTATAATAAAAATAGTACAAATGATAGCAAAAACTCTGAATATCACCTGCAAACTATATGTGACATATAAGCTTAAAAACTTGAGCAGAGTACAGTGCATGAACAGGGCTATAAGATCAAGAATGGGTAAACTCTTCCAGGAAGCAAAGCTTATTTGGTTACAGGCCTCCATCCTCTGCAATTTAGCATGAACTTCTAAAAGAACTAGGAGAGAATGAATTGAACAGGCAGTTAAAAGCCCTAGAAAAAGTAGCAAGAAAGATCTGCACTCAGATAATTAAACATGTTCTGTTTAGCCTTTTGTGTCTGTACATCCTTTCTCTCTGGGGAATCAAAGGGATCAAATATAAGTCAAAGATCAAAACTCATTCCCCCTCAAACCAAGATAGAAGGGACTCGACATCATCATCCTGACCACACTCATGGCAATGAAAATAAAAGAGATCCTCACCTGGATTTGTCACTGCTAGCTGAAGAGTGCTTCACTGTCCCATGGGAAGCAAAGGTAACTTTTAAGACAGTCAACATGCCCTGGTCCAGCCACATACTTGGAGCTGGCTGGTCAACACATAGCTGAAGCTCCTCAAGGGACTTGTCGTAATTAATTTTTAGACTTTGGGAAAGGTGGGGGGGGATGTGATCTGTGCACCCACACCACTAAGATAAGGCAAAAGGTAACTCTTTTATAGCTTTTATAAATGTGAAGGCACCCATAAGAGAGCTTGTCCTCATAATAGGACATAGTACTCAATATGTGATGCAGGGAAAAGTAAAAACTCATATATAAATAACATACACCACCACCATGATACAATTAAGGCCTGAAAAGACAACCCAAGAGAAGTCACAGTCCCTAAAATCTAAATGCTGGTCCAGACCAGGAAATAGGAAAGCCCAGCCAGGTGACTCTGCAGTTTGATAACTGGAACTCCCTGCAAAGGTGCTGCAGCAGAAGGAGTGAGAAAATTCCCAGTCCTGGTTCCAAAGCTTGTTTGATTAAAACCCCCGTGACTACTTTAATCACCAGCCTGACAAGACCAATTACTTTCCTCCTGTTAGAACTTCTCATAGGAGGAGGGTGGAGCAAGATGGTGGCGGAGTAACAGCTTCCTTGCAACTAGGCACGGTGAGACTGTGGAGAGAGGACTTCAGCCATCTCTGGCAGGCAGGATCTGCCCAGAAACTTCCCTTTGGGGATGCAGGGAGACAGCATGAGACTTCTGGACACCAGTCTAATTCTGTTGGCAGCTGTGGGTGGGGCAATAGTGGGACTGCAGGCTGGAAAGGCCTTGCCTGTGAGCTGTTTGGGTTTCTTTTGGACTTGGCACTTGGTTGAACTGCCTTGGGAGAACTTGGGCAAGGGTGCAGAGGTCTTTGAGTGTTGTCTGGCTCCCCAGACTGGGCCACCGAGCCAGACGGAGCTACCAGTGTTTGGTTGTAGGCTGTGTGGAGCCATTGTGGGAGAACTGCCCTGGCAAGCTCCAACCTCAGGGTCACAGAATGAATATCGGGCAGCAGTGAGTAATCTAGTGACTGAGCAGCCTAAAGGTGGGGACTGAGATTCCTTGCAGCCTTAGCCCTCAGGGGCATAGGATGAGACCAGTTTTGGCACACTGGTTAAGTGGATAGTCACTTAAGGAGTGATCCCAGCCACAAGTGCTTTCCTGGGAAAGCTTCTTCTTAGCACAAGTAAGCAATTTAAAGTATCTTCTAAGCAGGCTGAGGAGGATTTAAGCTCTCCACCCTGTGGGGTTTGAGAAATCATTAGAGACACAGGGTCACTCCCTACAAAGATCCAGTAACAACAGAGTGATTCTGCCAGGGTCTGATCTAGGAGAGACACGTCCCCAACTCTGAGGACGGTCATAGGTAACAGTGAAAAATAATCATAAGGTGTAATCAACAGAAAAACACTGGTAATATGAATAATCAGAGTAGATCAACTCCCCTAAGGAATGACAAGGTACATACAGCACAAGCTCCCTTGCATAAGTAAATGGCTGAGATGTCAGAAGTTGAATTCAGAGTCTGGATAGCAACTAAGATCAGCACAGTGGAGGAAAAGACGGAATTAGAATTTCAAGCAGTAATCCAAAAGATGACCCAAAAGATGTCTCAAGAACTGAATGAATTCAAAGACAAAATGACCAAAGATTTTGACACATTGACACAAGAAGTTGAAGCCCTCAAAGATCTGAGAAATACAGTAGAATCCCTCAGTAACAGAATGGAGAAAGCAGAAGAAAGGATTTATGACATGGAAGACAAAGCTTTGGAATGCTCCCAAACTTCCAAAGAGGTAGAGAAATGGAACGCAAAAATGGATCATTCTCTCAGACAGCTCTGGGATAACTTGAAGAAAACCAATATTTGCCTTATAGGGATACCTGAAAATGATGAAGTGGCATCACAAGGCACAGAGTCTGTTCTTTATGAGATTATGAAAGAGAGCTTTCCAGACATGCCAAGAGATTCTGAAATTCAGATAGCAAACAGTTTCAGAACCCCAGCACAACCCAACCCAAATAAGACATCCTCCGGGCACATCATAATTAAGTACACGAAAGTTAATATGAAGGAGAAAATTCTCAAAGCAGCCAAATGTAAGAAATCCATTACCTACAAGGGGAAGAATATTAGAATAACTACAGATCTCTCTGATCAAACCTTTCAAGCTAGAAGAGAATGGTCATCGACTTTCAGTCTCCTAAAACAAAAGAACCTTCAACCCCGGATCTTGTATCCAGCTAAACTGAGTTTCATTACAATGGAGAAATTAAATACTTCAATGACATTCACATGCTGAAGAAATTTGCTACAACTAAACCAGCTCTCCAGGGTATTCTCAGACCTATCCTCCACAATGACCAGCAAAAACCTCCACCACAAAAGTAAACTCACCCAGAAACTATTTATCAAATTGCATCTTCCACAGTGATGAAAGGACTAAAAATGTCCACTGGACATTCTAAAGATTTATCATTACTTTCAATTAATGTGAATGGTTTAAATTGTCCTCTAAAGAGGCATAGGTTGGCTGACTGGATACAAAAACTCAGGCCAGATATCTGCTGCATACAAGAAT
>CAUYON010178745.1:0-23101 GCA_963573935.1 Arctocebus calabarensis
GAGCAGGTTAGGGAGAAACAGTTCAGATTTAGCTTAAGCCACATGCCCCCCCCCCCCCCCCCAGGGGCGAAAAGCCCAATGGATATTGTTCAAAAACAAAACAATTTTACCCTCTGTGGGTTAGAACCAGCAGGTAAACTAGTTTTGGATTTGCACAAGCACCAGTTGGTTATCGCGCCCGGGGGGGGGGGGGGGGGGGCATGTGGCTTAAGCTAAATCTGAACTGTTTCTCCCTAACCTGCTCCTCAGGAACAGGCCCCCTGCAAGGCTCTAACTACCCCGATCTTATCTCCTCCTGAGGAATTTTCCCACGGGAGGCAGAAGAGGTCAGCACCAAGTCCTGGGAGCCCTGGGGCAGGCCGTCCCTCTTTGTTTAGGGAGGTTTGGGGAGAAGTCCCAGAGTCACATATTTGCCTTCAACCCCTGCCAACATCCTGGGGTCCTAAAACATACCCAGGGAGCTTTGTGTGGAGGATGATGCCACCATGGTGTCTGGCCTGCAAGGGAGCTGGAACAAAGCTGCCACAGGTTTGATAAGGTTTAAACTCGGCCAACCTGGGTGTGAGCTCAAGGTCAGAAGCCCCTCACACTAAATTCGTAGGCCTGAAAGGCCCCATCACCACCACTGACTGATGCATCATCTTCACTGCTTTGCCACGTCTGTGTTCCACACTACTATTGTTTGACTTTTTAAATTAAATCCATTTGTTTTATTCTTTTCTTTAATAATTGGAAAAGGGTAGCCGAGGTAAACAGAAAACTAGTATCTGTATTATATACAGAAAGTCACCACAAAATAACCCGGCTATTTTTCAAGACAAGGTCTCATTCTGGCTCAGGCTGGTATGGAATCTGTGACCCCAGGCAATCCACCCACCTCAGCCTCCCAGAGGTTGGGAAGGAGCTCTGGAGCGGTGGGATGGGAAGGAGCTACCGCGGCTGCTCACTCGGAGCAAGAAGGGTCCCCGACACTGAGTGAGGGAAAGAAACTGGAGCCGGGTGCCCCATTACACGGCCGAAGGCAAAACTAACCTCTGGGTTAGAAGTCACAGGTGTGTGGGGGGAGTAGGGTGGGAGTTACCTTTTGGGAAGAAGTGACAGCAAGTGAGAAGAAATAGAGAGGGGGCTTCTGGGAGTCCAGAAGATTCTGTTTCTGCATCTGGGTTCTGGCTGCACAGGTGGTTCTGTTGACAATGAGGCAGTTTTACATCCAGCTACCATCACTTACACTGCTAAATTCCAATACCAAAAAAAGAGGGAAAGTTAAAAGTAGAACTACATTGAACACACTACCATGCTTATTAAATTCCAGCCAGAAACCAGGGTCAGGTTAGGGGCCGGGGCCTGAGGCCCCCCCTTTGAAATGCCACATAAAAACATTTACTAAAATGTAAATGTAAAAATGATAGAGAAGAGACTGCACCAGGGCCTGGAAGTCTGGCTGGCCGCCGCCCGCTCCTCCTCCTCGGGTTTGGAGGGGATTGGAAAGGAAACGGCTTTCTCACCGTGATTCAAGGCTTTGTCCGAGCACTTGGAAAAACACTGAAGAAGGCAGCTTATTCCCAGTTCCAGGTAAATGATTAAAATGAGATAAGGTTGGATAGCTGGGGGCCGCGGCGCTGGGACGGGGCAGGAGGACCCGCAGGTGTCAGCTGAATGCCTCAGTGCTGGGGTGGGGAGGGCCCCGCCACTGGCAGGGAGGCGGCCCTGGGCGCTCAGGCCCGCAGGCCAGGTGTTCCTGGAGTTGCACTGTTTACTCACCAGGCTCTCACCACGTCTCACTGTGAGACCAGTGCTCTCACCAGGTCTAAAGTGAACTAATGCCGCCCCCACCCCTTCGCTGGTAAGCCAGGGGATCTTGTCTCGTCCTGGCTCAGGGCCCCCCAGAAAACAGTCACCCCCAGATTCTCAGGGTCCCACCCTCACTTCGGGGGAAGCCCCCTCTGCCGCCACCTTGGAGAGCGCTGAACCACCCCCAGGGTTAAGCAAGGGCCTCGAGGGCGCCCTCCGCCCCCACCCAGGCGGGCCTGCTCCTCCGGGCGGGTTTAGTATTAAGCGTTAATGATTAAAAGGGGGTTCTCCATTAACCCCGCCGCGGGCCTTTGTCTCCGCGCTGCGGAGGAGCCTCCTCCTTTGAAATGCCACATAAAAATGATAGATGCCCTCTCCCTCCCTTGGGGGATCAGCCAGTCCCGTTTCCCGTTAAAGCTTAAGTGGGCAACACCAGGGAGAGCCGGCTTTAAACACAGAAGCGCGGGGCCCCCGAGGGAGCGGGGTCGCGCCTCCGGGCCCAAGGAGGGGGACGCACAGGAGGACCCGTCCTACTGCCAAGGAATGCTCCTCGCTAGGGAGAATAGTAACATCGCCCACGCCCTGAAGGGCTTGGCCTGCCCTCGGGGCCTGTGATGAGCGTTGAACCCAGTTGGCTGCGCCCTTGGTGAATTTCCAGAGCAGTCGTCTGCCCTGCTGCGCGCTCCGGGCAACGACAGCGTATTGGAAATGCAGACTCTCGGGCTGCGGGATCTGCGCTGCGCTTCAAGTAGATCCCTGGGTGACTTGCGCGTGCACAGTAGTTTGAGAAGCCTCGTGTACGTAACCGGCGGTTCTGGCAGTAGTAATACCAGGCTGATGTGAACCGAGCACCCATTGAGAGTTCAGCACTGTTTACACACCTCACACGATTGTCCTATTTCATCTTTAGTAAGCGCCAGATGCACCATTTTGCAGATGAGAAGGGTGAGGTCCAGTGAAGTCTTAGTGCCTTGTTAGAAGTCATACATTTTAGGGATGAACAGCCCTAATCCGGAAGAAATCCCTTCCAGATTAGCTCTGGGGAGAGAGAGAGAAGGGGAAAGAGAGAGAGAGACTTCGAGTTAGAGTTGTCCTTTGAAATAACCAGGGGGCCAAATCCTGACAGTTTAATGGGCACCCAGTTGAGATGCATCAGAAGGAAGCACGCTTGGCTAGAGAAGACGCATTCTTCCTGGCTGCCACCTCAGTCTGCAGGAGAGTGTGGCCTGACCCCTCTCCACACTCCAGCTTTGAGAAAGAAACCTCAGTGTTGGTGCAGGCACCCCACCACCCTCACACCCCCCAGGTCCTCTATGGCACCATGAATGGGTTAACTTGGGGCTCAATCACTACATAAATCTGTGTTTATCCGCTGCAAAGTAAGCTATTTAGTTTTCTGATTTACAATCCTTGGTTTTCATAAAAGTCAGTCATTCCCAGTAAAAGAATGTGGGTTAGATTTACAGCATCTGCGTTACTCTTTAAACCCAACGCTGCTCTATGACTCACCCTCCATAATGTTTTTGCTCTAGTCCGGAGATATTCATGTGCAAAGAGAAAGATTCAGATCTCTGCCCTGAAAAATAAGACTTTTGGGGGGAACTAATTATAATGGCGTCAATTGTACTACGCTTGTAAACTTGCCGTCAGTGGGCCCCCCCTAGAGCCTGTTTTCCAGGGGTTTTATTCCGCAATAAAATGTGCTCTGGTTTGGAGCTTGGCATATAAGACCTCCACTGGTATGAGCAAATGTTTTTTTCCTACCAAATTATTAGAAATAAACAGCCCACCAGTGGAAAGGCAGAAAAATTATAAGCAAGGAAAATAAATCTTGGAATGTTTGCATTTGGTGATTTTAATAAAATTGGTCACTTAGCCCAGCAGCCCAACTGGCTAAATGGAGCCAGCCTGTTTGTGTTTTGCCAGTATGAAATGGGGTCAAGGCAAGACACCGTGGAAAAAGGCTTTGATGTCTCCTTGAAAAATATTTTGCACTGTGACTTCATGGTACTCCGTGTCGTCTTCCTCTCCCCAGCCCCAGCCTCCCCGGCCGCGCAGCACATCTAACCCACGACCACCACACATAATAAAACGCTGCCCTCATCAACAGTCCTCTTTCCCACCCCCTCCCCTCCCTCAACGTGGTCAGAATTCAAAGCGGAATGTCTCACAATGTAAAATGAAAATGCTGATCAAGATAACAGAATATGATGAAAGGGGATGGAGCCTTTTAAACTTTCTCCAAGGCAAAGGCAAGGTGAAGGGCCCAAGTGCTGGGGGAGGGAAGGGAAGGAAGGTCGAGACTGGGCTGTTGGCCAGTCCAAATAGCACTGGGTTAAGAGGCGAAAGTTTGCTAGTAGATTGAGAAATGAATGGAGAGGGAAGATTGGGAAGGATGGCAGAGAGCAATGATCTCAAAATAAAAGTAAGTTCTCTTTCACCAAATGTATGAAGGAAAGATGTGGGTATAGGTGTCTTTGTGAGAGTTTTGATTCAGTCTAGGTGACATGAAAGACTGAGAAATGTTCACTCATGGTGGGGCTAAGGAAATGTTTACTGCAGACCTACAAGGTGTTTGTCAAGACCCCAGGGCACATGGATGAATGTAACTGGCCTTGATTTTTTTCTTGGACCAGTGGAGGAAGCAGATGAGTTGACAAAATTTTTGACAAGGAAGCCACGTGCACAGAATAGGCTAAATCCACCACATATGGCTCATTGATGTTTCATTGTACCTGGAACAAAAACAATCCCGTTGGCCTCTTATCCCCTTATTTTCACCTTCCTCTCAGGGCCAGGGGTGCTTCACGGCATGTGCCCTGTCAGGAGGCTGCAAAGGGAATCCGGGCCAGGTGTGGATTAGCTTGCATCCTGCTAAGGTAACCTGGACTTGATCCTGGAAGTACACGGCCTTCCCAGACCTGCAAATCCAAGGTTCCAGAATACATTCTTCCTCCCTCCCTATTACACACTTGTAATACTATGTCATTCTTCCTCCCTCCCTATTACCCTGTAATACTATGTCATGTTTTCTCCCTCTAGTATGATGTCATGAGCTCCCCGGAGCCCTGTCCACTGCTAAACCACCAGCCTTTAGCACCACACCCAGCACAAAGTAGATATTCAAGAAACATCAGATGCAGAATGAGTGGAACAGAGTTTTTAATGTTTTCATAGGAATGATTTATGTAGCCAGAGACAGGCACCTTGGAGCTGGGCTGCAGAAAACTTAGATTCTGGAGTGTCTGGTGGACAGGAGTAAGAAGAGACCCAAAGAGATTGATTGGCACTGGCATTCACTGGGGGCTGTGGTCCATGAGAAGTGGAAGGGATGTGAACGCCAAGGACTAGGAGGTTGAAAGCCAGGGCGAGGGCAGTGGCAACACTGGAGTCACAGATGGGGAGGCCGGTTTCATAGCCCTTCACCATAGCTTGAAGATGGTGATGGCAAGAGGGAAGGAAGAAATAAAGGAGGGAGGGAGAGAGGCAAGAAGAAAGAAGGAAGGAGGGAAGGAAAAAGGAAAGAAGGGGGAGGGAGAGAGAAAGGAAGGGAGGAAGGAATTCACTTTAGAACATGCTGCATTTAAAGTTGACTGTTGCTCCCAGGACAGGGTTTTTGTCAGGCAGGTAGAAATCCAGCACAGAAACATCCACTCAGCATGTTCCAAAAGAGATAATCCAATAGGAAAGCCGAGGTCAGAGCCTGATTTTAGAAGATGGAGCGTTAGACCCTAAATCTAAAATTCCCATTTTTATGATGTCTATTTTGTCTACGTATTTTAGTTGAAATCACTTTGGACTCACCGTGGGTTGGCCAATTTTCCTCTGACCTTGTCTTGTTCTTAAAGCCTACTAAGTTGGGGGCCTCTCTAGGCATGTGAAGAGTAGCCCCCTCCAGCACCTTGAGAAATAGCCCAGCTGGCAGAAACCCTGAACTTTGTGTCACATTGTGATAAACACTCCTGGACAGTGGACAGCCCTCCCCCTCCCCCTGAAGGACCACCATGTTGGCTCTTCTGCAGTGACACTTGTTATCTGCTGTGAGAGCCTTTAAGAGGAGGGTTTTGTGCTCATAAACTGGAGCTGGTTTAGAAGATCCAAGAAAGATGGAACAGAATATCCATGTACAAGTTTTCGTTTGAACACCTGTTTTCAATTAGTGGGGGTATATACCTAGAAGTGGAATTGCTGGGTCCCGTGGTAATTATCTAGTTAACTTGCCGAGGAACTGCCAAACTGTTGCACAGAGCAGCACCATTCTCCACTCCCACCAGCAGTGTATGAAGGTTCCACTCTTTCCACATCCTTGCTGATATGGGGTAGATTTTTGTTTTTGTGTTGGATTATAGCCATCATAATGTGTGTGAATCTCATGCGTCTCCCTAATAACCAACGATACGAGTGTCTTTTCATATGCTTCTTGGTCATTTGTCTTCTTGTAGGAAATGCCTATTCAAGTCCTTTGCTCACCTATTAATTGAATTGTCTTTTGTTGTGGATTTGAAAGAGTTCTTTATGTATTCTGGATACTAGACCCTTATCAGATTGTGATTTTTTAAAATATTCTCTCCCTTTCTGTGGGTTGTCTTTTCACTTTCTTGTTAGTGTCCTTTGGTGGAATAAAGTTTTTAACTTTGGTGAAATCCAGCATATCTATTGTTTTCTTTTATTGATTGTGGTTTTTGTGTCATATCTAATAATCCATCAATAAGCTTAAGGTCATGAATACTTAACCCATGTGTTGTATTCTAAGAATTTTATAGTTTTAGCTGTTATATGCATGTCAAATAGGAACTTTTATGGAAGTGCATGCAGAGTTAAGGGAAAGCTACAAGGAATGGGGCAGTAGCTTGGGTCAAGCCAGGCAGAGAGACTGTTACTGTCCCTGGGCCTGAGGGATAAGAAGTAGAAGTGGGACAGTGGGGCTGGAGCTGTGCAGAAAGTGTTGGCCAATGGGCGTGTGGTCTTCGTTAGAGGGATCCACCAATCCACAGTGCCCCCATGAGGAGGGACCCAGGGACTCCTCTGTTTCTGGTCTTTGCTGGGGCCCCTACTTGGCTGGATCCTACCAGCAAGTAGAAGGCTAGTAAAAGCAGCCCATACAAGTCAGACTCTCAGGACGCTGGGCACAAGTCCAGTGAGGTGGGATGAGTGCATCTGGAGATGTGGTCAGCAGAATAACAGTCCCCTAAGATGTGCAAGTCCTAATCCTAAAACTGTGAAAATGTTACTTTATGGTAAAAGGGACTTTGCAGATCTCCAGTTGGAGGGACTATCCTGTATTATCCAAGCAGACCCAAAATAATCACAAGAGTCATTATAAAAGGGAGACAGAGGGCATTTAAGAGAGTGAGAAAAGTGCAGATGTTTACCTGCTGGTTGTAAAGAAGAATGAAGAGGCCACAAGCTGAGGAAAGCAAAGCCACCTCTAGAAGCTGGAAAAGAGGAGGAAATTGATTCTTCCCTAAAGACTCCGGAAAGGAACGTGACCCTGAGGATACCTTGAATTTGGCCCAGTGACACTCATTTTGGATTTACGACCTCTGCAAATGCAAGATAATAAATTTGCATTGTTTTAAGCCACTATGTTTGCGGTGATTTGTTATAACAGTAATGGGAAACATACACAAAAGGACCAAGTGGGGGTTTCCTCTGCCTGGGGAGACCTGAGGGTGCTGCGATGGGGAGAACCCAGGCCACCACATTTACCTTCTCAGTGGAGGCCAGATTTCATGAGTTCCAGGCCCTGTTTTTTCTACAGGGAGAGGTTCTACAAAACCACAGTGAAATGCTTTTCACAGCTATAATTGCCCTTGGTGATTGTAGCTCACAGGCTTCATCAGAGAAGGAGAATCATTCTGTGTGACAGAGAATTGTCAGGAGACAGGAATTTCTTATCAGAATTGGCCCACAAATCCTGAAAACCGGTGGGAAATCCTTTGCCAGGTTGTTGCCTCTGGTGTTGAGTCTGAAGTGGATTTAGGTCAGCTATACCAGCAGCGAAGAGAAAAAAATGTTGGGTATGAGTAGAAAAGAGCAAGGAAAAGCTGGAATCTGGGAGGACTCACTGGACCCGGAGCTCATCTCCCATCCACATTTCAGTTGTGAGGATGAGCTGCTGAAGAAACTACATCATTTGTCACAGAAGGGAAGTCACCTGGCCCAGGACTTTAGGAGGTGAAGGAGGGGAGCCAGTGGTGCGGACAGAGCTGCAGAGGCACATGCTGCCTTATGCCAACCACATGAGGCTATGGGGCAGTGACTGTGAGCCGCAGTAGTGCACTGTGCCAGCACTCAGAGCATAAATGGCTACTGAGGCACAGTGTCCCCACAGTTCCCACAGACACCTCCTGTGCCCAGAACCGTACAGGAAAGGGAATTCTGGGAATCCTGGCTCCAGCCTATCTAGGTTGATATGTTTCAAAATGGGTGCAGAAGGTTAACCTTCACAAATGGACCCCAGTTACCTTGCTACATTTCATTTAATCACCTTGCTATTTACTCCATTTTAGAGACAAGGAAACTGAACCTCAGGGAGGCTAAATGCCTTCCTAAATGGTGCAGCTAATCCAAAGAAGATCACAAAGGGCCAATGAGCACAGGAGACGCTCAACATCATTTTTTGTTAGAGAAATGCAAATCAAAATCACAGTGAAATATTTTTTCATAACCATGAAGGTGACTATAATAAAAGAGATGGAAATTAATGGATGTTGGTGAGGATGTGGAGAAAATGCAACCTTTGCACACTACTGGTGAGAATGTAAAATGGTGTGGCCAGTCTGGAATACAACCCGCCAGTTCCTCAAGGTGTCATGTGTGAAGTAACCAGATGACCCAGCAATTCCACGCCTACATATATACCCAAGAGAAATGAAAGCATGTGTCTGTGCAAAACTTGTACCAAAGTGTTCATAGCAACTTTATTCACAACAGCCCAAGACTGGAAACAACAGATGAATGGATAAATGAAAGGTGGCATATCCATACACTGGAATATCACTCTGCCATAGGAATGAAGGACTAGTTTATGGTACCACATGAATGAACCTTGAAAACATTATCTAAGTGAAAGAAGCCAGGCACAAACAGCCACATCCTGTATGATTCTCATCCATATGAAATGCCTAGAATAGGCAAACCCATAGCGACAGAAAGAAAGTTAACAGATGCTTAGTGCCAGTTCCCTGGCCTACTCCCCAGAGTCCAATACAGTAGATGTACATGGAGTTCAGGGAACTTGTGTGCTTAGCAAAGCTCCCCAGAGGAAGTGACTCCAGGTGGACTGAGACCACACCTAGGAAAAAAGTCCCTGCTCTGCATGAGACTTCTCCATCTCAGAGTCAATAATGGCATCTCGGAAGTCAATGAGATGAGAGAAAGTAGAGACGCTGGAGGCCAATTTTTCTAGAGGGTGACTACTCTTCAAAGGATGTGTGGAGAGAAAAGAAAGAAAAATTAAGAGAGATGGTGGATGGCCATGAACTAGGAGTTGTATTGGATGGGTGAGAGACCCATCTCTGGACAGGTACATTGAGAGGAGGAATGTAAAAAGTTCATTACAACTACTCAAAGGAGGAAAGACAGTAAATACTCACTGGCTAGCCAAGTTTATCACCTGCCTGGGGCTTCTGGGGTGACTTGCTTCAGAGGCAAGTGTAATCCTTGAGAGAAAGAGAATTTCAGTGAGCTTGAGGTAACATCAGTTCTCTGGGGCTTCTTTTTGATGAACTAATCTGAGTAAGCTTGGAAAGCACCCAGCAGTAGAGGTCAAATTTCAATCTTTTTGTGCAGTTACGTCTTTGTTCTCTTTAAGTTCTCCCTGAAGTGGAAATGATTGATGCTTAAGTAACTCCTGCTATTGAGTAATGTTTATTCAGACTGTAGGGGAACAAGATAGGTGGAAATTTTTCCTTTGACTGGTACAAGTTGAGCCTTTGAAAGTCAAGTATATTCCCAATTGCACAATATAATAAAGATAGAGGAGTCGGCAGGCAAGAGGTCTCCTGCACCTGATCAATGCACAGTAGTTAAGTGGAGCTCAAATAATCTCATGAAGCCACCTGAGCTAAAGCCTTTGGTTATAAATATTGACTGGGTCCTAGGTTGTTACGAGAATAGCTTAGGTCTTTTTGTCTCAGCCCTTTCAACCCAGGAACTGGAGAGCTTTGTAAATAAGCTTCTAAAGTTCTGAAGAAAGAGGTAAGTCATGATTGTGTAGTCCAAACTCTCTCTAGATAACGCTAGTCAATCCCTTAAGGGTAAGTGGGACTGTCAAGGAAAAGCAAACACCTCTACACCTCTATCGCAAATTGACTGGCCTTCGAGGGGCCGCAAGGTACACCCTGTCCACTCTCTTGTATGTGGGGGGGGGGCTTTTTCCTATCAGCACAAGTTGGTCATGGCATAGTGACTCAGATGAATCAAGAATATACCCAAAGATTTGACTTGGCCCAGTATCATTACACTTTAAAATCTGAAATCGTCCAAGCAGAAACAGGGAAGAGTAATTACTTATTTCTCTCCATGTTCCTGGGGTACTCTAACAAATGAATTAGTGATCTATGAAATTAGAGATCAAAGGTAAAATTAGGACCTGTACTTTCCTATTGACCAAGGCTAAGTGATGATCTTCTGAGACTTAGGTGGTAGGTCCATCAACGAGGGTTTGTGGAACACTGTAAGGAAACAGCCTCTCCTTCTCTGGATGGGGGGAAGAGTGGCAAGTGGAAGACAGACCTGAGAATCTTCATGAATTTTCCCCCCTTCGCCTGCTTCTCAATGTCTTGGTCCCTGGGTCTACAGGGGAAGAAAGTGGCATTCTACATGGAGAGGACCATCCACTCTTCCAACTGTGACCAACTGGGGCTCTGGTCCCACAAGACAGGGAAGAAAAAATGGAGGAACTTGTGCAGAGCTTCCACATGGGGACTGCAGGGCTGGTTTCTACAGATGGAGCCTGGGAGATGGGAAGTTCTCGAGACCCAGGAGTTGGCCTGTGCTTGTGGCTACTCTAGATAGAGTAAGGACTATGACATCAGGAACACTTCCATCCTTTTACGCATTTACACTTTTATTTGCCACCATTTTTTATGTTAATAGAATGATCTTTGAAAAATCCTGACCATTTACTTAGAGCTAAGCAACAAGAAACATTTCCCCTTGCTTGGTCATGTGGCATTAGCAGAAAAGAAGAGAGGTTTAGGAAGAGACCAGAGTAAGATAAGGATGACATGGCAGTGCCTCTCCACCTACGCTGTCAGCACTGGGCTGCCCAGCCCACATCACTCTGCATCCCTCTGAGGGTGCTTTTATGTTAAGATACAATTTTTACCCTATCTGATCCACAATTTCAAACTATATGATTCAAAAAATAAAGTGCACAATTCAGTGGTTCTTAGAATATTTACAAAGTTGTGCGACATCACCCCTGTCTAACTTCAAAGGATTTATATCAGCTCAAAAGAAAGCTCATACTTGTTAGCTATCCACATCCCCCAGGCCTCTGTCCTGTCCAGCCCCTCAGCAGTAGGTTAGACAACCATAAATCCATCTTATCTGTCTGGACTTGCTTATTCTGGGCCCCTCAGGTACATGGAATCATACAGTAAGTGGGCATTTGTGATTGCTTTGACCTACTCAACACTTGTGACGTTTCCACTTTGGGGCTGCCATGGACGCATGTGTACATCTCTCTGCATTCTTAAATTCTTACCCAGGGATTTTCATCCCCTCCCTCAAAACGCCCAAGATCAGGACATAGAAGCTGCAAAAGAGCACACCTTCAAAGGGCTCAATCTGAATGAGGGGAGACGAGAAAGGAAAGAGAGTTGGATTGATTGAATGCTAATTGTGTGTTAGATGAAATACCCAACGCTTTGTGGCAAACCTTCCTTTTACAGATAAGAAGAATTCTAGGGACAAAAAGAGAGAGAAAAACAGTTTGCTCAAGAATACCAAGCTGTTAGACTCAAAATTTGGGACTTCTTTGATACCACATGTGATCTGCAAAGATATCTCCTGGAGGGCAGGGGTCAAATGTTGAATGATGGGCTGACTCTTTAAAATGGCTGATGAAGCCAGAGGAAGCTTTTATCTATTGGTATAAAAACATGAAGCCAAAGACATTAGGTGACTTTCTCAAAATCGCACAGCTTTCAGGTGGCAGAACCATGGCTATAACCTGGATCTCCATTTGGGCATAAGGAAAGCAGGCCCTGCCACAAGGACTCCAATAAAGTCTTCCATGTTTGTCAGAATTTGCTAAATTATGCTGCAATAACAAAACAAAATCTCCAGACCTTATAGCTTATAGCTACAACAGCTTCGATGTCACTTATGTTGAGAGCTGTGAGGTGGACACGAAGGCTCCTTCCAGCTTCCCATCCTGAGAAGCCCCTGTAGCAGGATACTGTGTTCTCTTGGCAGAGGGCAAAGAGCAAGAGGCAGAGCTAAGCCGGGAAACTGCTCTCCCAGCTGCTCAGACATGGCTTCGTTTCCACCCCTTCACATTCCATTGGCTAAAGCAAGTCACATGGCCAACCCAAGCTGTGGAACAAGGAAGCCGCAGTCAGTGAATGCAGGTTGTAACCCTCCTACAAGGAAGGGAGCAGATGGGAACACTAAAGCAGTCCAGCGTAGCTTCTTGCTTGCAAAGGAGTAGTTGCTTACCATCTGTAAGCTTTAGACTGCCTGCAAACCCTCCTTCATTCCACGGATTTTTATTAAAGATCCATATACACCCTGCAAGGTGCTGGTGAGCAAAAGCAAGGATGTTCTTTGTTCTCACAGGTTTATAGTTGAAAGAGAAAGACTGAGATTAATGATAGGAACACATAAACAGTAGCGGAATTCTGACAAATTCCACAGACACGAGGGATGTGGTGATAGCCATCTGTGCATATGGGGGTGCAGGATACAGTCCAGGAGATTGGAGAAGCCTAGAACCATGGGCACCAACCCAGAGGGAGATCCTGGCTTTCTGGGGCCCATGGAGATACAAACCCAGTCTGGAGGCAGTGATTGCGTATTAGTGTCCAGCTGCCCACAAACCTGTCCCACAGCAATGAGCAGGAATATCCACCCCCAGGAGGGCTGGAGGGCTGAACGACAGGAGGCATCTTGGGCTTTACCGTCGATGGAGGGTGGAGATGGCCGAGGATCCCAAGAGGTGACTGCAGGATGCAGTGGCAACAACGAGGGGGGATGACAAGAACTTAGTTTCACTTTGCTGTACTGGAGCTGCCACCTCTGGCTCTGTGTTGGTGTTCTCATCTGCCAAGAGGGCATGATAGTGCACGTCTGACTTATGTGGTCATTGTGGGGGGCTAGGAAACAGAGTCATGACTCCCTCTAAGGATGTCCTTCTGTATCCTCATCCCCAAAACCTATGAATGTGACAATGCACGGCAAAGAGCACTTTGCAGATGTGATTAAGTTAAGAGAAGATTATCCTGGTGCTCACAATGGAGTCACGAGTGTCCTAAGAAGAGGGAAACAGGAGGGTCCGATTCAGAGAAGGAGAAGTGACACAGAGCAGGCCAGAGCAATTTGAGGAAGGGGACCACGAGGCCAAAAGGACAGCAGCCTTCACACTGGACAGACAAAGCCAGGCGCCGGATTCTCCTCCAGCACCTCCAGAAGGAAGGCACCCTTGCCGCACCTTGCTCTTGGCCCTCCAGGATTATAACCTAATGAATTCATGTTATCTCAAGCCAGGACATTTATAGCAATTTGTTACACCAATGACAGAAAACTCAGACATATTATATCATCGGTGTCCAAGTTCTTTGAAACACAAAAAGTGCTTCTGGGTGGAAATCGGAAGTGTTGATGTGGTTCAGAGGCAACCAAAGACAGAGCAGCTGCCACTACATGGATGTCACGTCCCTGCAGGCGAATTTGTCAGACTTATTATTCCTGTCCCTTTGGGGTCCTTCCTGGGTTATAAGAGCCCCGGGAAGCTGAATGCTGAAAATTCCCCCTTCTGTAGCCACAGAGGCCTCCATGGCTCCCCAGCACAAGAGAAGAGCAGGGGGCAAAGGCAAAGTGTCCCGGTCACTTTCCTCCAGCTCTGGAGACTTTGGCCCTAACCAATGGTTCTCAACCTGGTATCACATCAGAATCACCTGGAGTCCTTTAAACATCTTCCAGTCACTGGGATCCACTCCCAGAGATTCAGATTCACCGGGTTGATGGTATGGCCGGTCACTAGCATTCTTTAAACCCTGTCCCAGGAGCGTCCAGTGTGTAGCTGGAGCTGGACCCACCATCCTGTGGGTGGCAGAGTCGTCCTTCCTCACTCACAGCCTCGCTGGTGTCCAATTTCTTCCAGCCCCTATAGCCTGGCTGGCGTCAGCTTTGCCCACTGAGCCAACTCCTCCCAGACAGGCAGACTCAACTATAAATTTTAATTCAAAACTTTTCCTTCTTATTATTTTCAAATGCTCAAGGCCCTAAACGTGATGAGTTTTTTTTTCTCACGCTGTGCCTGGCAGAGCCACCAAGGTGGAGAGCTTCCCCGCAAGTTCCCCTCCGGGTGCATGGTGTTTCAGCAGCTCCAAGATCCGACCTGCAGCCTCCACACACACCTTTAAACTGGTTGCTCTCTGCATCTCTGGGGACTGTTTGATCCCAATGTAAGACCTGCGCCTTTGCAACGCTGAACTTTTTGTGTGATGGCTTCTTTTCTGGGGCCAAATGGAAAGAAAATCCAGATAATCACAGATAATGGAAGCGCCGACAGGTCCGGGCGCATGACTCCACCTGTGCCGGCCACCCCCTCAGCCAGACACACAGAGCTTGTTGCGGCACGAATTGCTGCTGCTCGCTGCGTGAGCTCACCGGCATTCCTGGGTTGTTTTTCTTGACTGTGCGTCTGATGCCGCGTGCCTGAGAGCCTGCGAGCCACCGAGCCCTTCCTGGCTGGCCTCCCTCCTAACGCATGTGAAAGCCTGAGCTGCAGGCCTGCTCTGAAACGGCTGAGATTTTCTGCTTCCACTCCTGCCCTGACCTCTTTGACTGCTCTGAATCAGGAGTGGAAAGAGCCATCCTTCAGGTCACATGACTCTTGGCCACTGCTCCTCCAGGGAAACTCAGGCGTCGCACATGGCTCTGGTGAGCTAGAGTTATCTGACTCGGTGCATTTGGGGCCTGAGTCTCTGCGTTTCCCACCAGCTCCCGGGTCGTGCCACTGCTGCTGAAGCCTGGGCCACACCTTGCATGGCAAAGCCTGCAGGGTTCCAGCTGGCCCTGGGTCTAGATCCAAACCCAACAGGGGCCTCAGTGGAAATATCCCTGGTTTATAGACAGAAATGCTGCAAAGGGAGCCATGGGGGACACTGGAGGGACAGCACAGCAGGGTGACCCTTTCTTAGCCGGGTTGTCTTCCCAGGGTACCCCATGGCTCCCTGTTGGTGGCTATGTTGTGAAATCACAATAAAAAGCGGTAGAAGAGGCTTTGCTTTTCTCTCGTTCCTTCCATTTCTTTCTCAAAGAAAGTCCCCTCACCAGGCTCCTCTGTCACTGCCCTAGGCCCTCACAGCTGCTCAGTGCAGCCTGCAGGGGTCCTGCCTCTGATCACAGTCCCCCTGTGCAGCCTGAGCCCCACCCAGCACCCCAGGAACACCTGTGCCATCATTGGGGTCACCTCCTCTGTGTGGTCTCCCCACCTCCAGCTAGAATTAATCACACATTCCCCAGGCCCCTCAACGCTTCACACACTCCCCTGCATGGAGCTGTCCTTGTTGTAGTAATTGTCTCCCCTGCCAGCCTCGGAGCACCTCAAAAATAGCACCTGCCAGGCACGTGGTGGGCAGTCAATGCCTGTTTAAAATATAAATGCCCTGAGTGTCCAGTCTCCGGCTCCCCCCTGCTCGTAGAAGCAATGTTTCCCTAACAATAAGACAGATGTGCAGGGCTGGAGGGAAGCATAAAAGGCACTTCCCATGGTGGGAGGGAGAGGCAGAGAATCGCTGCTCCAAGACAGAAAGGGACAGATGGAGTTCTCCCCCTTACTCAGACTCTCCCCTTCAACTTTCATCCTAAGGAACAAGGCTCCATGTCTGGCTTCCCCAGGCCTGGGCCACTTGGCTTCCTCACCAGATTCTCACCATGAACCTGGCAGGTGAAAGGAAATCTGGGCGTGGTCGACCACTGAGATCTCTTTGATGAGGAAGTTTTTTCCAGAGCCACATGGCAGGCCCTGGTCCAGGGCATCACTCTAAGGCCATTGGGGCAGTGGACACTTGGTGCTTGTGTTACTGGACAGACCCGTGTTTCTTCTTTCTCTTTGGGACTTGAGTTGGGGCCTGGTCTATGTTAAGAGATTTGTGGGCTTCAGACACTCAGGTTTGGGGAACCCACTCCCTGTTACATCTAACAGAGTCAAGTATATCCCCGACTAACACTAGGACACATTTTCATATAACAGTTGGAGCAGAGTAATGGTTGACTTTTAGATGGCATATGTTTGGAAGATGTTAAATTCAACATTATCACAAGTTCGTGTTTTCGTCCCCATCGCTGAAGGAGAGGGTGCGGGATAAAAGCTCCTATAGGGCCCGAAGTCTGTTAAGCCGGTGCAGACCTGCCCAACTATGGGCACCAGGAGCTGGGAGGCAGCACTATTCCTTTCTTGGGCAGGTGTCAGTGCCAAGTGAATGGCCTCTCTTTTTGCCTTCTTCCTCCAAGCTTCCTTCTGTCCAGTAGCGAGAGGAGTGAATTCCCTCCAGGGTAGAATAACCTACCTTAAGCTGAAAATGTATTGATAGCCCAAATCATAAGCTACCAGGAACTCACAAGGACCAAGAAATCAATTTACAGTTTGCACTTTTCCTAAAGAGGGGCTCTCTCTAGGTACGAGTGTGGTTTCTCCTTATATTGCCCAAGCCCAAAGCCCTTTCTAGGGGTCCTGGCTTGTGCTTAGATAGATGCTCAGCTGACCAGGATGACTCCTGCCCAGGAGCCATCCCCCCTTCCTCTACTTGGACCGGCAGTGTGGGGGGACAGTTCCTTTTAATCCAAGGTGCCTTCAATGCCCCAGCCCAGCCAGACACCCCCCCAGAAACGCACCTGCAGCCGGCAGCCTCCTGACCCGGTCTGGGTCGAGCAGGTGCAGGTCCTGCAGCCGCGCCACTCCACATTCCAAGGTGCGCCTCACCTCGGGGCCTGTCCAGGCAGGTAGCCACCCCAGCAGCTCCTGATACACTGCAGAGGCAGGGAGAGGACTCAGGCCTCTCCATCGCCTGTCGCCTCAGCCGGGCCGAATTGCAGCCTGGATGCAATTGTCAGGAGGGACTGGGCAGCACATGTTAACAAGCTGAGGTCCCTGCTCGGAATTCTTTAGCAGCCAGGACTCCAGCACCGGCCCCGAGCATGAGGCTAGGCCATGCAGCCAATGCAGGGAAGGGGGCTAATTAAGCTGTAAGCCATCGCCAGAGCCCCAGTTCATTTGTAATTATGCTCTGTGATCTCGGAATCGCCTTCGGCAGGAAAGCTGGGAGAAAAAGGGGGAGCAGATGATTGAGAAGTTGATAGGGGCTTTTAGAATGGATTTTCACGAAACTGACATCTACACCATTCTTGGAGAATCTGGGTCCATGAAAAGAACCATAAGCCGTGCCTAATTCTGCCACGTGATTCCAGGAGCTCCAGTCGACTGGCCCCAGGGGGTGCTGCCTTGTTCTATGTAGGTCAGGGAACCCCCTGCATGCTGTGATTTTGAAAGGTCTCCCCTGCTCCTGCCCACAGACAGGCCTCCCGGCTAGCTCATGGATACTGACATCAGTAGTGTTATACTCCTCCCAATCTGTATCCCAAAAGTCCAAACCCTGGCTTTTGCCATGACAGATACACACTTTAGTGGGGGAATATGACCCAGTCTCCAGAATGGGACCTAATTCCTATATCCCCAGCCTGCATTTTGTTAAGTCCACAAATCAAAACATGACCTAATTTTTAGACATAATTTTTCAAATGGGTAACCCAAGGGCCAGATAGGATTAGTGACATAGTCAATGTCACATAAGCGATATGGCAGAATGGCACCTGCACCCAGGTCCTCTGGCCTCATACCAAGCAACCTCTGCAGTTTTTAAGAGGTGGAGTAAAATGAAGAAGTTGGAAAGTTGAAGATTTATCAAGGCTCAGGCTAGAGAGGCTGATATTAGGGAAGGTGCTCCATGGGAAGGGTCAGAACTCTGTCCCCGTTATCACCTTTGGTCATCTTTTGATTTGTTGACTATTGCAGACAGAGCAATGCTCCTAAGGATAAATTACAAGCAGAAACTCTCATGATGGTGAGCTGACATCTGTTAAGCTCATCTTCAGGTAACCACGGCCCCTGCCAACAACTGAGTCCCTTCTGGGCGGAACACACTCTCTCCCAGAAACCCCGTTCCCCCGACAGTCCTGCAGACCTGAGTAGCAGCAGCTCATCTTTGCTCAGGCTTTGAGGAAAACCAGATAATACCAGCCTCACCTCAGTGTAGGCAGTGGCTATTTCTTTTAAAAACAGAGAAGGAGACAGACAAAATTCTTGCCTGAATCTGTTAGTCCTGTCCCTGCGGCCAAGCCCCAGGAATTCAGCTCTGGCTGGAAATACTCAGATCTCAGCACTTTTCCGAGCAAGGGGGACTTGGGCCAGAGTCTCCACCTCTGATTCTGGTTCCCAGAATGGCAGCAAGATGTGTTGAAGGGAGCTGGCCCTTGAGGGCCTTCCAAATCTGTGGAATGAGGCTGGGCAATGTTGAAACGTTTTCTATTTTTATTATGAACTGTGAGATACAAACAACTATTGTTTCATAGAATTTTAATAAAAATTCAAGAGTTAAGGAACTTAGCTCAGTATCTGGCATAGTGTAAGCACCTTAAAAATGTTCATTATAAAAATAATACATTTGTAATGATAAAGGTAACCTTCTGTTGCAAACAAATTTAGAAAGCGCTGAAAAGTACAAAGGACAAAATTAAATTCATCTGTAATCCACACTCTTAGACAAGGGAACTTATTGATATATATCCTTCCAGAATTTTGTTTATCCAGAAATTGAGTGTATCTAGATCATAAGCTGTATATGTCTATATCATACATCATAAATCAAATTTATTTATTCACAAAAATTAGATGATGATGTGTATTATTTCACTGTCTTCACTTTATAATATTTCATAAACTTTTCATAGTAATAAATATTCAATTTATTATTTTTATTAATTGCATAATATTCCATTATATTAGGAACATCTCTTCAATGAACATCCTCATATGTAGTCATTCACGCATTTGCCTGATAATTTTCTCCGGGGAAGTTTCAGGAGTTGAACTCCCAGAGTCAATGATGTTGTGTGCATACCACCCAACTCCTCTCCAGAGGCTCCACTCCAGAATGAATGTACGGGTTTTCATCCTGAGATCCTTTCTGACACCAACACAGTGGATTCTCACGGGTCGTGGATTCTGTGTTTGCAAATTCATCTACTTAATAAAGTTCACTTGTAACCCCCACATCAAGTCATGGGGCACTTTCACGGTTAGTTGCAGAAAAGCACCGAGCAGTGAAAGCTTTGGGTCCCTGCTGCTCACCTTCTAACGGAGGTCAAATAAGATGACCCTCTGCCTTCTTGATGCAGCTCTCACACTGTAAACAAGGGTCCTCTTCATGCTTTGTGTAGTGCCATGGTTTTTGCATTTCAGAGTTCTTTGTTGGTTGGCCATTTGGCTGTTTAAAGTGGCCCCAGCATCGTGCCGAAGCATGGTCTGGTGTTCTAAGCAAAAGAAGGCTCTGACGGACCTTGTGAACAAAGCTTGTATGGCAGATAAGATTTGTTCAGGCATGAGAGCCAATGCTGTTGGCCATGAGTTCAATGCCAATGAATCAACAATATGTTAAATAAGGTATCTTTAAACAGAAACACAAAAAACTAGGTTATATACTGATCCTTTGCCAAAAATGTTGTGATCACAGACTCTCAGGAATCAAACCCTGATTCTCCCCTAGGAGCAATGGCTTGGGATGTGCTGACTCAGTGTTTGCTGAGACCATACAGTACATAACTACCACGAGTCATGAGAATTGACTGTCTACATCTTCAAGATGGGAGTCTTTCACATTCCAGAAGTCTTGCCTGTGGATTACAGCCCTCCTCTCTTTATACTCATCCTATCCAGAAAGCTCTCTCTGGAAAGTCTCTTATGGCAAATACTAGTCAAATTTTTAATCTCTTAACTTTTAATGCCCCTGGTACACAGTCAGCCCTCAGTAAATAGTGTGCGTTGAATGAATGGGGGGAAAGACAGAGATTGTTATACAATTTGGACCTTAGTTCAGCATAATGAATTTCTCTGCCTCTTTTTTCAGCCCCACCTTTGGCTGGTTCCTCCCCCGTTGACACGTCCCCTCACAGAGACGCAAACCCCAGATGGCGCCCTGGACTTTCACCACCCACTTAATTTAAGGGCCATTGATCATACTGGGAAAAGTGGTGACATGGCCTCAAAAATCATATTTCCCAAACCAAAAAGTGGAAAACAAGGATGTTATCTGATGTATACATGTATTTATGTGGAAGAAGAAGAAGATTTGCAGAAGAATAATATTTGGGACACACGCAAATTATACAAAGTTCAAATTTCAGTGTCCATAAACAAATGTATTGGAACATGGCCATACCCATTTGTTACCAATTGTCTACAGCTGATTTTTCAACATTATCATAGAGTTGAGTAATTGCTACAGAGACCATCCTGCCTGGCAGAGCCTATGATATTAATATTTACTCACTAGTCCATCGTCGCCTGGAGGTATGAATGGATACTTGGTGATAATATACGTTACGGTGTACTTATGAGTGCATGTGTGCTAATGTACACAAGGCAGGCTTTGTTTAGGAGTCCTCCAATGATTTGGTCTCAGAACACTTTTTGAATCTTGAAAATCACTGAGGACCTAAAAGAGCTTTTGTTTAATTTTGTTGTATCAATTGCTAGTTGTCCTATTACAAATTAAAACTCTGAATGTTTAAAACACTTAACTAATTCGGGGTGGCGCCTGTTGCTCAGTGGATAGGGAGCCAGCTCCATATACCAAGGGTGGAGAGTTCAAACCCAGCCCTGGCCAAACTGCAACAAAAAAATAGCTGGGCGTTGTGGCAGGTGCCTGTAGTCCTAGCTACTCGGGAGGCTGAGGCAAGAGAATTACCTAAGCCCAGGAGCTGGAGGTTGCTGTGAGCTGCAACGCTACAGCACTCTCCAGAGGGTGATAAAGTGAGACTCTGTCTCTACAAAAAATAAAAATAAAAAAATAAAATACTTATTAATTCATTTAAAATAATAAACCAATTACATGATAACATAAATAATGCAGTTTTGTGAAAAACAACTCTATTTTCCAAAGCAAAAATGTTAGCTGAAAAGGGTGCAGTTGACTACATTTGTGCAAATCTCTTTCAAGTTTTTGAAACTTGAAAGTTTCAAGAGGAGCCATGTGGAGTCTTGTCATTGCTCCTGTTGGAGTATTTCCCATCACCCAGCCTCAGGAAAACAGCACCATCTGTCAAGAGGGAATGAGGGTCAAAAAACAAATATCACTTTAGTATTATTATGGAAATAGTTCTGACATAGTGAACTTCTGAAGGTCTCTTGAGGAACCTCAGAGGATCCAAAGCCACATGTAGGGAGTCACTATTTTAGAGATACAAGGAGATATACACGTAGCAGTGACAGCGTGAACCCTCTATGAGACAGCTGACTCATGTGGAGAAAGAGAGGCTCTCCTGCCCCTATTTCCAGGAGGGTGTCAGAGATGGAAAGAGTTAGAACAACAAGCCTCCTTTGTCATGCACACCTGACTGCAGGCACCAGTTCTCCTGCAGTTCCAGCAACCTCAGGCCTTGGGCATGCAGTTCAGGAGAAGTGGTTCTCTCTCCGTCCCTAGGGCCACGCCTTTCCACCAGGCTCATCTGTCTTCCTATCTCCTTTACTTGCCTCGTGAGCTGGGAAAAGAAAAGCTGCAGTGACAGGCCACCCCTCCTATCCTTGAGAAGGAGCAGAGCAGTCCTCACTTGCATTCCACTTAGCCATGTCCTCCTGCCTGAAGCCTTCTTGCTAGCTGGAGGAGCATGTCCCCTCCTCTGTAACTGCTCCCCGGTGCTCCCACTGCAGCTACGGTGCACCAATGCCCTTGGCATTGTCTAGGTGCAGTTATCTTCCTCCCAGGAAATGGAAGATTCATTCTGTCCGCTCCCATGCCTGCTTTTGCTCTTCTTGTTTTTGAATTATTTTTACTACTCTGTCACAACAGAAGGATGGTCTGTGTACTTAATTTGAGCCTGAAAGTAAACTAGAACTACAGCAGAACACAGCAGTTAGGTATATGGTGTGCTTGAAGTGGGACTAGCTTCGTCCAGTATGGTGGATTTCTGATAAGAGTTATTAGTCTACATTCATTATCTGCTCAAACAATGCTAGGCAGGCACTTGACATTGGAACACAGACTACAAATTTGATATCCTGATAGCTGCTTTGTTTCTTTTCTTTGATTATAGAACCCATGGTTTTAAGCTGGGCATATGGCTTCCCAGTGTGGATACTACATTACAAGTCTCCCTTGCATCTAGTTGTGCCATGGACCAAGTTCCAATAAGTGAGATGTACAGCATGTACCCTAACCCTAACCCTTCACCTTTAGTTTCTCTCTTCCTGATAGCTGCAGTGAAGATTTGATGTCTGGAGCTCCAGTCACCAACTTAGGCCATAGTGGGAGCCACTTGTTAAAAATGGTGGAGCAAGAAGTTGGAAGGAGCCTGGGTCCCTGATGCCATGGACAACAAATCATTGCCTCGGTCTGGATTTTCTTTGTAAAGTGAAAGAAATAAATACCTTTCTTTTTCTTTTTTTCTTTTTTTTTTTTGCAGTTTTTTGCCAGGGCAAGTTTTGAATCCACCACCTCCAGTATATGGGGCCAGCACCCTAATCCTTTGAGCTACAAGCACCACCCATCTTTCTTTTTTTTTTTTAAGCCACTGTGTTATGGGCTCAAATGATTATGTCTCCCCAAATTCCAATGTTGCAGCCCTAACCCCCAATATAACAGTACATGGAGGTGAGACCATTGGGAGTAATTAGCTTTAATAAGATTATAAGGATAGTGGCTCGGCGCCTGTGGCTCAGCGGGCTAAGGCGCGAGCCACATACACCTGAGCTGGCGGGTTTGAATCCAGCCCCAGGGCCCGCCAAACAACAATGATGGCTTCAACCAAAAAATGGCCGGGCGTTGTGGCGGGCGCCTGTAGTCCCAGCTACTTTGGAGGC
>CAUYON010178751.1:0-26164 GCA_963573935.1 Arctocebus calabarensis
CATCTTAGAAGGGTACAGGTGAAACTTAGTAAATGCAGAATACAAATGTCTTCATACAATAACTAAGAAAATGCCATGAAGGCTATGTTAAACAGTTTGATGAAAATATTTCAGATTGTATATGAAACCAACACATTGTACCCCTTTATTGCACTAATGTACACAGCTATGATTTAATAAAAAAGAAATATGAATAAATATAAAATTCTTGACCAAGAAAGAAAGAATGTGGAACCTCAGGAGATCTTAAAAGGGATATATTTGGAACAGTAGAAAGAAGGAAAATTAGAAAATATTCCACTGGGTGAAATAGTCTTCTCCATTGCCTCTACACTCTAGTATATTCTTGACATTTAAGATTTAGTTACTAGTGAGCATATTAATGGCCCGGGAAAGCTGAGGGTTCATCATTTATTTTACGATAACTTTTGAATTTCACTAGGCAATTTTCACAGAATGAAATTCCTGATATTCAATTTCTATGAAGGGTTAAGGGATTTGGGGGCTTATTAACATGGTAGTGAGGAAGATGTCCCATAGGCTATGCCCCCTCCTGGATAACTGGTCTTCTCTGAGAAGTAAGGCCAGACAATTATGGTTTGATAGGTATTTATTAAGGCATAGTGTGACAATAGTACACTATTTATTAAAATCTGCTCTAGAGGACAGTGGTCCCTTGAGATGATTAATGATCAAAGAATTCTATAAAATTATTTTAGGAAATGACACTTACTCTCAGTGTCTTCTTAGAGATGTACAATTTATGTTAGCATGGAAAAGGCTCTGAGGAGACCAACAGTAAAGAAAATTGTTAAGATTCTTGAACTAATTTGACTGTGCAGCCTATGTACATGTGTGTGTTTATTAACACTTTTGAAAAAAATTGCACTCTAGGGCAACTCCTGTGGTTCAAAAGAGTAGGGCACTGACCTCATATACCAGAGGTGGTGGGTTCCAACCTGGCCCCGGGCAAAAAGTGCCAAAAAGAAAAATTACACTGTAGAGAAAATATTATGGACATTGGACTTAGATGGTCCTGGGTTTGAATTTAATTCTCATTATTCACTGCTGTGTAACCTATAGTAACTGGTTTAACCTCTCTGAGGTCTCTTTTCTTTTGTATGCTGGGTTTAATTCTTTGCCAATAAGACTATTACGAATATTAAATTAGATAATGCATATTATAGTGTCTAACTTAGAGCATGGAATATAAGTACTTCATAGTACCAGTGACCAGGCAGATGAGCAATTATATAAAAGACATCATAGTAGATATGTGTGGGATGCAAAACTGAATAAGATAATGCATCTTAAATCAAAGAGTTTCAGTATGTAAGTCAGATATTTACAAAGTATTTAACAAAGTATTTACAAAGTATGTGAGGCACATGGGATACAACATTGTGGGGCTTCATGGAGCGCACTGGCTTGCTCTGGGTGGCATTTGTGTTTTCATAGTCTACTGCCTCTAGAACATTCCTCCAGCCTCATGCCTAGTTGCTGTCATTTTTACATTAAAAAAATATTTAATAACTTTGTTTCCCATATTGTCTCTCCAAATATTCTTTATGAACTAAACGCATAAAAAGAGTGAAAAATCTCTGGGGTGACAGTCAAGCCCTCAAGAACTTGGTAGGGAGAGAATTGAATGGCAGTAGGGACGCTGCTTAGAGAGCATCAAGGAAACTATAAAGCAAACATTCAACTTTGGTTTCCTCTTCCATCAGGGTAAAAGGGAATCAAACTTTCTAAATTTTGGAGAGATTATTTTTAATGATAATTTTTAAGAAAAATGTGTAGGAATGCTTAGTTACTATTTGAAAAATGATTTCAGAATATAAGGGTAACAGTTGACTATTATAAATGTAATAGTTAAGTGTCCTTTCTGTGCAATTTTCCTAGATTTGTTTGAATGCTAGCGTTTGCATTTATGTGGAGAGTCATGGCAAATGTTCAAAATTATTGAGAAAATATTTGAGGAGTTTTTCAAGTTTTTGAATGGTTTGCAAAGTGGAAAATGAATTTTTATACCTTTAGAAGTCTCTTTAGTTCCTTCATGCATATATTTAAAAAACAGGGGTGTTTTATGAATCCTTTGGAATAGAGAGAACACTTTCCTGAACCCCGGGCATGCAGTGTATCTGTGGCATCTACCTGCAGCGGGATCTTTGAAGGCAAAAAGATTTCACTCAGAAGATTTAAGGGGCCTTGCAGTAGGAAGGAAAATGTCAGCTGTGTGACTACAGGGGGACAATTTCTTCTCCCAGGAAGTGACCTTGAAATGCTGTTCTAAGCGCCTGTGAGGGTTGTGTGGCTCATTTTGGCTGCAGAACACGTGTGCTTGGAAATGAACTGCCCTCCTGGGTTGAGCCTGCTTTCTAGTAGGGGGGCACTAATGCATTTTAATGGTATTGCCCACACTAGATTTAGCTGATGAAGAAGAACAGCTGTTGTTTAGCTGTTTTTTCCAGCCTTTTGTCTTGTGAAATGATGTATCCCGTTGAGGCTTGAAGAATGGATATGGTCGAAAAGAGGAAGTAGGAGTGAGGTGAGGAATCAGATCATCTGCTTTGACAAGTGGCCATTTATTGAGGTCTCACTCTGAGCCAGGGACGGTACTAAATGCTTTAAATTCATTTTCTCTTTTAACCTAGGTAGCAACTGTATGACAGATATAAGATTATCTTCAGTTTACAGGCGATCTTCAATTTATCGAGGTTTAGAGAGGGAAAGCGGCCCAAAGCCACAAATCTAGTAGGAAGAGGGACTGAAGTTTAAACCTGGGTCTGTATATATTGAAGCCTTGTTATCCTTTAATATTAACATATTGTGTAGCACAGTGCCTACCCACAATTGCTACCACCATTCACCACTGAAAACAACTAATATTGATTGTGCTCTTACTGTGTGCCAGATGTTTCTGAATTTTGTTTTTTGTGTGTATGTGCCAGATGTGCTAGATTGTCTCATTTAATCCTCAGAACTAGACTTTGAGATATTATTCTGAGAGCATCTCCATTTAGAGCTGTTAGAACTGAGACATGGCGGGGGGTAAGAACTTAAACTAAATTCACATACCTAACAAAAGCAGAAGCAAGCTTGGAGCCCAGGCAGCTGGATTCTTGGCCCTGTCCTCCTGGTAAGGAGTTCAGGGTGCCAATAAAGCATGTAGACATGGCCTGAAGAGGAGGAGTTGGGGACATCTGTTAGTTTTCTAGGGATGCCATAATAAAGTCCTACAGGCGAGGGGCCTTAAACAACAAACATTTATTGTCTCACAGCTCTAGAGGCTGGAAGTCTTTCAGCAGGGTTGGCTTCTTCTGAGGGATATAAGGGCCTCTCTTCTTGACTTGCAAACAGGCGTCTTTAAGTTCATGTGGTTTTCTCTCTGTATGTCTCAAAATTCCCTCTCCTTATAAGAACACAACGATGGTATAACTCTGAATTCACACGAATTATTATTCATATACTCATTCATTCATGTATTTAAGCTTTCAAGCAGTACTTATTCTATTCTGGGTAGTGTGGTAACTTGTTCTCAAGGCAAGCACATATGTTAAACCTCAGCAACCTCTAAGGAGAAAATTCACTATCATGGGATTATAGTGCCATCTAACCTGTATGACAAAACCCTCCAAGTCTGCAGAAAAATCCCTGGAGGCATAGGAATTAAAACCATTTGTAGTGCTCAATTTGTGTGAATTACCCTGTACCCATGGAGGAATAAATACTGGAAGAAAACTTTAGGACCTAGAATAAGACTCATTTTGAGCCAAGGAAATATTGGTTCAAATCTGCAGAAAAATGTATCTCCGTGTATCTTTCCTGAGAGTACCATTCCAGGGAAACAATAGAGCTGTATCCATCCTCACTTCCACCTTGTCTCTCTGCCTCTAGTTCCTACCCCTACCCTTCTTATATTTCAAGATCAAGGAAGACATCTCAGAGTTTGATATAAGTGTTCTAGTCTTTCTTCCCAGATGCATCTTAGAGGCTCCCCAGAAATTTTTAAGGACATTAACTGGCTAGCTATGGCAATGAAACTTTGCCACCAGGAGCAATCTTCTAGATATCATACCAACAGATAAATAATTGTTTGATGGCAGAAGGACTTAGAGACTGTTTGAAGACATGGAAGCCCCTAAGATACCACAAGGGATAGCTGGGAGAGGATGTGAGGAAAGTGAGAGTCATGGAGAGATTGAGGACATTCTGTTGGTGGGAAGGAACTCTTTCCCCCCCCCCCACTGGGGGTATTGGGCCCTTCATGGAGCTTAATAGGGATTAGGACCAAAACACTGTAAACTCCAGGAGTTTAAGCCAATGATAGCACCAGTTGCTAAGTTCCTAAATGTTAACCCAACACACAGCTCTACCTAAGCATGTGGACTCAGTATTTTCAGAGAGATCTAGTCACAGGGTAGTATGCTCCCAGACATATCTCTGTCCCAGCCACATTTCTTTCTACCACCACTTTAATTTCATTTAAATTATTGCCAGCTAGTGGAGCCAAAGATCCACAAACAAATCCTCAAAGAAAAAATGACATTTTTTTCTTCCTGAGCTAAGACAGATAATGAGAACTAACAAAGGGTCAAGGAGGATTTTTGCATGTGAAAATGCAGGTTTTGGTTAACTGTGTTTAATACAAAGAGGATGCTATACTGGAAACAGTGTGGTCTATTTTTATTGAATAAATTAACCTATTTTGGTCTTTTGAAAATAAACAATGACAAAACTAGGTTTCATTTGTAATTTCTTTGGGAAACAGCTGAAAATTATAGAGGTAGAACTTAATCTCCATCTTTAGGAGACTGGTTGAGTGACAATTGTTTAGGAGAAGTGTGTGCTGTGGACTGCCAGGGAAGAGTAGCAGTTTTGTCTTCTCTTTGTTCACTGGCTGCTCTTTAAAGAGAAGTGACTGACACGTTGTTTGCCATGGAGAAATAATTGTCCACAGACATAGGTTGCCAGGGACAAACTCAAACCTGTAATTTCTCTCTGTTCTCAAAACTATGTTTTAGCAGGAAGGTGGAGAGTTGTTCCGTTTTGTCTGTTTCATGACTGAGTTTGGATGGCATTACCCTCACTGGGAAAGTCAGATTCTTTCTCTGCCATTTGTCCCTGTGTGGCCTAGCTTAGGGTCAGGCAGGCTGGTTTGCAGAGCGTAGGAGCTGTCTTGCTGGGGAACAGCTCAAGATCAAACACTTCTGAGCCCCTTCTTTGTGCTGGTTATTCTAATGCTGGATAAGGCATCAGCTTGAGCACTTGCAAGGTAAAGCTGTTTTCCATCTGTACACACAATGGTGGGTCTCCATCAGCTTGGGTCCTAGTTTCTTAAGAACTCACCCTTGATACTCTGTCTGGGGTTAGTGCCCTTTCTAATGTTCCCCCAGAGTAGTCTGTACTGCCTCCACCACTGTACTTATTACACTTAATGCCTACTTTCTGTAAGTTAAAATTTTATTCTTAAGAATCAGTGTGATTTTTAAGTATGATAAGTAATCAAACTCATCCACTTATCAATTTATTACACTGGTCTTTGTTTCTGATTACTGTGTGTCAGGCACTGTCCTAGTGACTGGGGATTTGGTCGTGGGTAGTCAGACAAAATGGGAATATGTGAGGTAAAAGGTAAGTTTTAAACTCATCTCTCCCTCAAGTCTTACTCCTCTGAAGGAACGTACTTTTAGTAATGTAGAGCAGGGTTAACAAACTACAATCTGAGGACTAAATCTACCCTGCCACCTGCTTTTGTAAATAAAGTTTTTATTGGAACACAGCTGCTCTTTTGTTTACATATGAGCTCTCTCTGGCTGCCTTCACACTACAGCCACAGAATCAAGTAGTTGTGATAACAGCTGCATGGCCCACAATGCTGAAAATATTTACTACCTAGCCTTTTGCAGAAAAACGCTTTGCTCACCATTGATTTCGAGGATTTTTTACCAGAAATTATTTGTGTATTTTATATATGCATAGGTATTTATGTTTCAGTTTGTATATTTTTACTTGAGATTATGTAATATAATATGTATATTCCTGTACTTTGCCTTTTTCCCTCCAATTGCTTGCATAATAGTTTGGCTCCCAAGCAGGGGAAACAGAGAACTTGTTTCCTATTTCTACTTCAGCCCTTGCTCAGCATAGTGTCTGGTGCATTGTGCGTGCTCCATAAATGTTTGTTGAATGACTGAGTGAAAAATATCTTGCGATTTTTGTTAAACTTTCAAAGTTATATTTGATTTACTTAAAAAAATTTCAGAGTCTACTTGAAGTTACTCATTATAATGCCCTTGCTCCTTGCTTTTATTCCATTGCAATTTCTTAGGATGAGAGACAAAGGAACAATTTCCTCTTGTCCCTAGAGAATTGTGCAAGGACATATGTCTCACAGGTGTGAACCACCTGTTATGTAGGTTGAGGTAGAAGACAAGTGGGCCACTGTTCATTCTTGGGAATGTAGGATTTCCCCTACTATTTGGTAGGCTCTTTGTTGAAGCATGAGTGAATACAGGTAGTCCTCTTCATTTGATAGTTTTGTGTTTCATGGGTGAGCACATGGGTTGTACTGGCCCAATGCCCATGACATTGCAACATATAGATAAATCTTTCTCATTGCTGTTTTTTAACTTGTACTTTTGCTGAGGGATACTCACCATTAGCCAGTATGAATCATGTACTTAGCTAGTGATAGGGATCTTTATTTCGACTAAAGAGGGGAGAGTCTGCTTTCTTAACAAGTTTATTGTTTTCCATAATTTTGGCAAATACCCTTTCTTGGTTATCAAGGGAAGTCTTAGGTAGCTTTATTTTAATTTTGATGGCTTTCTTTTTCTATCCTTTCCCCCATGCCTCAAACCCTCATCTCACCTTGGCAGAGCATGAGTTTGCAAGGGAGCAGATGTGTTGCCAGGTGAGGTGGGGTGTGTGGGCCCCGAGAGCCTAGCTGTTAAAGTCTTTCCCAAATTGCTGTATAGCAGGAACATGTGTGCAGTTTTCACCATCTGGTCAATGCTTGCTGTTGATCTTTCTCTATTTCAGGCATTTATTTAGTTTGGGGGTGTAAAATGTAGTTCCAAGCAAATTCTTCCTCAGCAACTGGGACTCAGAGTGGGATTGTAGCTGCCTAATGAAGCCAGCAGCCTCCTTTACTTTTTCTTTCTCACAGCGAGCACTCTTGGATGGCCGTAGCACAAAACAAATGCTAATGGTTACATTTACATTTCTCAAGAAAAGCTGTTTATTTGGTGAGGATACTGCTGAACTTGGAACCAAGATCGGGAAAGTGGGGGCACTTAGGCAACTCTAGCAGTCAGCTGCTTTTTATTGGCACTCTCTATCTCGTGGTGTCAGCCTTTTCCTGTGTGTGGCATCTTTATTTCTACTTTTTATACCTATATTCCTCTACTTTTCTGCATCTTCACATTGCCACACCCCTCATGCTTTTCTTATCAGACTTAATTAACATCTGCTTTATAAACCTATTTTTCCATCCAGTGCACTGAGGAATTCAACATATTCTCATCAGGGACAGTGATTCTTGCCTACTGAAATCTCTGGGTGTCTGTACAAATAGGTTGAGAGGGCCCTTTCAATCAATTTTCTACAGGTAGAACATGCCTCCTTGGTTGAGCATCATTGCTGCTTGTTTTGACTATTTTCAACATCTTCCATTCAAACTCATTCATTGTTTTCCCTGCATGTCTCAAACTTTAATATACCTACCAGTTATGTGGAGATCTTGTTAAAATGCTGACAATGATTCAGTAGTGCCTGGCTGGGACAAAATAGTCTGTGCCTCTGGCAGGTTTGCAGGTGATTCCAATGCTGCTAGTTGATGGACCATATTTGACTAATAAGGCTCTAGAGCTATGATGCTCAAACTTTAGTGTCTGTCACAATTGTCCAGAGGGCTTGTTAAAATGCAGATTACTGGGTACAACCACAGCATTTCTGATCTATCAGGTTTGGAGTAGGTCCCACAAATCTGTATTGCCGACACATTTTCAAAAAATGCTCAAGTTCCTACTTTGGGAACCTCTGAGAACCATTGCTTTACAGCAGCAATGTGCAATCTTGGTTTCACATTAGAATCTACAAGAGAGCTTTGCAAAATATGTATAAATCACCTTTCCTTAGGCTAATAGAATTGGTCTGAGGTGAAGCCTGGTATCCTTTAAAAGGTCACCAGTTGATTTGGGTATGTATTCTGGTCTGTATTCTGTATTCTGATCATCAGTTGATTTTTGACATGTAGCTTGGGAGAGAAAGCCTAGAGAATTTAATTGGTCCAGTTGACCTTTTTTCACTTAAAATTAATAATTGTTAATAATTTTTAATAAACTTAAAAAGAACACTCAAGGAATTGACTGCGCTAGATCAAATTCTTATTTGTGGTCTTAATAGTCGCAGTCAGGAAATATTCATATGGGGTAAGTGTAGTCTCTTAGGTGCTATTAGAAGCCATAGCAGGAAGATGGTTAATGTTTGTAGCCCATTGGGGATAACAATACTTAATTTAGGGGATTGTTCTAAGAAGACTCAGTGTGGTTGGTATTGGGTTGGTACAGCGTAGGCATTTAAGCCTTTGTAATAGTAGAGGCAGCTTTTCACAGGAGTTATACTGGTTGTCATTATTTACTAAGTCTTAGAGTCAACGGGAGATACCTTGCTGGCCACCACCAACACCTTTTATGGCATTTGTAGTAAAACAAATAGTCGCACTTCCTCACTCCTCTGGTCTTTGTGCTAATTAGTTACCTGACTTAATTCTGTTACTGGTCTGTGAGTCTCTTTTTTCTAGGGGCCACACCTGACTTCCCTACGCATCCTGGACACATCAGCACGTTGGTTAGTGTCCAGTGCATAGTATTATCTTCCTGTTAAGTGAAGGAATGAGCAACAGTGCCAAGTAAAGTCCTCTGATGGAACTGCTATTTATACAACTCTAATGCAGGCTCAACCGCCATGTCAACTTCAATGAGGAGATTTGGAGATTTGCTGCATCCCTGGAGAAGTGCTCAATAGTATCTAGGCAATTCCTGTTGGAATTGAGGCAAGCGATTTAATAAAACCATCTTATTTTATGGATAGGGATGCTGAGGTCCAGAGAGAAAAGAAACACTTATCTCTGGGTGTTGAATTACATTATTAATCATCCAGGGTCTTAATATTTACATGGAGCTAGCAGTATAGTTACAGGAGACAAACACTTGAAAATTTTGCTTTTTCTTTCATTCACAACTAGAGAGCTCTGCAACACAGCATAGTAATAGTTTTTATACATGCCAGGCATCTTGCTAAGTACTTTCTATGCATTATCTTATTTTATTGTCATAGTAACCTTAGAGGTTGGTGCTTTTATTAACCCCCCCGTTTGTAAATAAGTAAAGCAAAACTAAGAGAAGCTAAGATTTATCCACAATCAATCACACTGATAGTGGTCAGAGCCCAAGAAATCTGAGTGCAGAGCCCACGTTCTTCACCAACCCATGTTCTCCTTACGCTCAAATGAAACCATTTAGAGCACCTCCCGCAAAAGAGGCTCCATATCTGGAAAGTGGTGAAAATCCATGTTTCATTTCTAGCATAGCCTGGCTTCTTCATTGTACTTAGGCGGATAAGGCTTATAAAGCCCTCAGTGTACCAGAGCAAGATGCAGTCCCCGACTGCCTATGTCAGAGGCTCAGTGGGCTGTGCACTTGTTCTTTTCACCTTACTCCCTCCTGGTGTGTTTGGGAAGAGCTAGCACTGGAAAGAAGGGGCTTGGTAACTTACTATAATTTTGGAGCTTGTAAAATATTCATGAAAGTATTTCTCAGAGTAAGACTTGAAACATTTTTTTAATTTCAATGGCCTAAATCACACCATGGGGGCCAGTGATATTTTCCGGAAGAAACAGTATTTCTTTTAGTTCAACTTTCTTCATCTTAACTTGTCTTAATTGATGTTACCCCAGGATTCTGAGGGGCACAGAGTGAAGAGGGTCAGGTTGATTGTTATGTAGTTTAATTTCAATTGCTAATCAGAATTCTTGCCAATCCCTTTGGTCTCTTAGTGGCCACAGGACTTTGTAGCCCCTTCTCCCTAAATAGTGTGGATTAAATTGGAATATTGCTGGGGGGAAATCATTTAGAAAGGGGTCAGTTCGAAGGAACATACTGAGAGAAAGACTCCAAATATTCTAACAAGTCTAAGTAAATGGGCCTGCCTTCTTCTTTGCCTACATTGGAAAGTTTAAATAGATTGCGAAGGGATAAGCCTTTAAATTGAACCTGGAGTCACACAGGCCTTATCAGATTCATTTTACTCCTTTTGATTCAGGAGTAGGAAGAGGAAAATGAAATTCACTCCTCTCAGCGATTAGCTGGCTGCTGGGAGAATGTGCAGAAAGGAGTCCCGATCCCTGGAGCCCTGGGAAGCTGCCTTCAATAGCTTTTATAGTCTCAGTGCTTGAGATTTTAATTTGACATTTTGTTGTCGAAGATGATTTATTTTCCCTCGCCTGTTTTCATTATCTCAGGCACACGAAAGGGGGAAATTTAGAAACTAGGAAATAGGAAAGCAGTTCTTTAGGTCCTGGCTACTAAAAGTGTAGTCTCATGATCAGAGCATCCCCTGGGAGTTTGTGAGAAATGGAGACTCTTAGGTCCTTCTAGAATCAGGTGAATCAGAAGCTGCCTTATCAAAATATACCTCGGAGATTCATGTGCACATTACAGTTTAAGGAGCACTGCTCTAGAATGTCTCCTCCTTGGCTTTGAGATGCTCAAGGGGTGTTGTTGTTTACTGGTTTAAGGTATCTTTTGCCAGACTGGTATGATTTCTTAACACCTACACCCAGCACAGTGCCTACTTCATATATTGTTATGAAGATTATATTAGTAGATGTATGTACAACTCTTAGAACAGTTCTGGCCCATATGAAGGGGCTTATACTTAACCACTCTGAGCCTTCATTTCCTTATCTGTGTAAGGCATGTCTTTCTTTTCTATACCATCACTACATCATCCATTAACAGCCCTGATATCTGGGTGGTTACCGTGTGCACAGTTATAGTGCTTTATGAATACTATTTCATTTCATCTTCAGAACAATTCTAAGGAAAAAGAACACTATTGTTATCCCTATTTTATAGATGAGGAAATGGAGATAAGAGAGGTCAATCCAATTTTTTTTTGCTCCGTGAAATTCAAACTGAAGAGACGAACTTGGAGAGTTAGCACGAGGGTATCAGAAAGAGCTTACTTAGGCTTTGATGTTGAGGAGACAATAGTTTAATTTTTATTTATTCTGCATATGAACAAGATTATTTTGAGGACATAATTACTACATGGGTTGTTATGAGTATAAAGTGCAATAACATACAGAGTGTTGAGTACAATTCCTGGAACATAGTAGATACCCAATGAATGTCTCTCCTTTTCTTCTTTTTTCTTTTTTGTTTGCTATTCCCTCCTCCTTTCTCTTTCTCTCCCATTCCTCTATCCTGTGGTACTTTCCAAGTACTAAGAACCTGTGTCTGGAAACCCCTAGATGTGCAGGACTAAGGTTTTATAATGTACTTCTTAAATGTCCAGCTTAGAAAGGATTTTAATATAAAAACTTAAATTGTTAATTAACTGGTTTATAAGCACCCATGCTTTAAGTATGGTCCTGAAAGTGGATTTTGTGAGGACTATTTTGCTTATCTTTGATGTCAGATATCACAAAAAGTACACATGGATTTGTTTTGCAAATCAGCTTCCATTGATATTTGTGTATTTAATGTCTTTAATCAAGACAACTTTTATTCTTCCTATATGTGACAGAGAAAAAAACAAAAGGCTGGACGCTCCTGGTTAATTCCTTGGGTCCAGGCCTGTGCTGTGAAAGAATTTAGATTCTCATCTGTATTGAAAGCAAGTGCTTTCGGGTGAACTGTGTGGCAGACTATCCAGATTCAGTGCCCTGCCTAGAGTGTGATGAGTTAGAATCCATGTCTACTAACTGCTATGTTTATGACCTAACACCTTTTGAGAGTGAAACAGAGTAGGGTTAAGGGCACAGACTCTGGGGCCAAATTGCCTGGATCTGTTCTTGGTTCTGGTGCCAACTAGCTGTGTAAAACTGCAATGTCCTCTAACCTCTCTGTGCCTCACCCCGCTCTTCTGTAACATGAGGACAATTAAACCTACCTCATACGTTATGAAGATTTTATTAGTAGATGTACGTACAACTCTTAGAACAGGCCTGTCCCATACGAAGGGCTCATACTTAACCACTCTGAGCCCTCATTTCCCCACCTGTGTAACAGAGGTTATCCAACCTGCCACAGAGCAAGATTAAATGTGGCCTCACAGTGGGTCTAGCACAGTGCCTGGCATGAGTAGGTACCTAGCTCATGTTCGTTCTCCTGCTGAACTGGCGCAAAATGCAGGGTTTTATTTTGAAAAGTTAGCTGTGTACTTACACTCTGCACTTATGCATGTAATTTAGTGATGTCAAGTGGGAAAATTTTCCCAGACCTAATTTAATTTACTCATTGATCTTATTATATGAATCTTTAGGAGGAAAGGTATATATCATAGGAGTGGAAAAGTACATGATGAAGAAATACGAATACTAGTCATGATGAAACAGGCTGAGATGCTTCTAGAATTCTTCTTGGAGAACTCACACTCCTGCCTATGGGTGGTGGTAGGGCAAATGTTGACTGAAATGTCATTTAGATAAGGAAACGCATCCATGGCAACTAATGAGACTGAAAACAGGCCGGGAAGACTCAAATGGCAGCAGGTCAGGTAATAAAATGATGGAAATAGCATTCTTTAAATGCTTTCCTGCCAATCATCAGCTAAACTTGGCATTCAGACTGACCCAGGTGAGAGGTGATCACAGTGGTTCCACGCAGCTAATTTCTTCATAGTACTGGGACGCATTATGACAACATCAGCTGTGACCTTGCGAGCCTCCTGAGAAGTGGGAAGGCACAGAATGACATTTTTCTTAAGGACTGGGGAGGTTGTTCCCACTAAATATTGTGAGGAAGAACTTGGAGCCTTTCTTGCTGTTCAGCCCTTCATGGTTGTGTGCTTCTTGCCACCTCTCATGAGTTCTTTTTCTCCTTCTCTTATTCTGAAGTTCTTTTAGAGTCCTTCTCTTACCTTTCTCAAGATGAAGAGTTTGGATGATAAATTATATAGCTTAAGATGGTATTTCTTACCCTTGATCATTTGTGTATATGAAAGTTTTTTTTTTTAAAGACCAAACAACATGTAGCTAAGAGAGCACAGTTGGAGGACTTCCTGGTACAAGTTGCCTCAACATCTATGGGAGAAGCCTGTGTTTTGGGTGCAGGACAAAGTACCATTTCCATCGAAGTACATTGTGTTTATCTGTAGAGCCTGCTATGGCTTCCAGTTATTGTCTTGGCTCTGAGAACAGCAGTCTTTTCTGCACATGAACTGCTCTGTCCTTGCTCTCTTGCTCTGGTAACTCTTGACTTTTAATTTAGTTTCTCCTCTTTGCTCAGCTTAGCCTGCCAGTGGCTCACACAGGCTCTCTGTAGCTGCACAATTGGGTCTGAAGGCATAAGGAATTATCAAATTCAGCTTAAATACAGCAGCCTTAACATGTACTTCTAGCTCTGATGTCAATTAGTTAAAAATATACTTAGGTATTTGCTGTTTTTAGTCAAATGTAAGTCTGTGCTTTGAGTTTCTCCTTGTGCATTTGCACAATCACATTAGGGGTTGGAGGAAAGCTAGGCTGATGGCTCTCAAAGCTGGTGACCTGGGGATTTTTGAAGAGTCAATTCCTGGCCACTACCCTAGTCCTACTGAATTGCACTCTTTGGTGGTCAGAGCCCTGGAATTTGGGAATCTGCAGTAAAAGGAACAACAAAAACTCTGCCCATGATACTTACATAGTCAATGATTCTCTAGTCGAAGCAGAAGCAGTTGGGAGTCAGTTGAATACTTTCCAGTTTATCGCTGTTGAAACTTAGTCTCAAGAAACTTGATGATAGTCACAGGGTGAGCTGTGAGCAAATTGCATATACTCCTGGCTTTATGGTTACCTTTCGGTTTTCCTTAGCAGGGACCACTTAGGGATGTTGACAGAAGGTCTGTGCTTTCAACATGTTTCTTGTTTAAGCAGCTGAGGAACAGCAACTTTCCCTGCAATTGGTACTCACAAGCCCATCCCATTCTATCTGTAATGGCTTTTAGTTTTATAATGCCCTATTGGGCCTCCTTTTCATTTAAAGGGCTTTCTATTATGGTTAAAAAGTACTTTATTGTTGCTTAATTTCCAAATCAAGTGTGCATAAATAATTTATTGACTCAGTGTTGCACTCAGACAATTTTTTGAAATTACACTGTGTCACTTTATTAAGTGCAGAAGCTAGAATGCTAATTTGTCTGATTGGAAAAGTAAAAAAAGGATCTATATATTATTGAACTATTCAGGTGGTAAACAGAATTGCCACCCCCCAAGTCCTAATCGCTGTTTTTAGTCATGAGATTTAAATTGTAAATGAAACAATGTCAGTGCATTAGAAAAGCACATGCCATGTTTTGTTAACATAATCAGAAAAATGGAGTGTCTACAAACCCTTTCCCCATCTGCCAGTCATTGTATTAAATGCTCCTGCAATTTTATTAGGATTCTGTCTCTGCAGATGCCACTCAGCTGTGAAATTGAAATTGCAAACAGAAATATTACATTTTCATCTATGGTGGAAACTGAGAAAGTCCATTTTTTGACAGGCAAAAAAATGTCATGACATTGTTAACTGGTAGGTTTGAAGGCATTTTTGAGTTTTTTCAGAGGGAGAAAGGAAGGTGTCTCTACATTTATGTTGGCTTTCTCTGGCAGTCAGATCAACAAACATCCTCCAGGGTTCCCAGATAGTGAGCTTTTGAGTTTTTCTGAATGCAACTTATTTTTCTTTTTCTCCCTTTCTCAAAGCAAATTGAGGTTGAACTGGAGAGGCTCTAGTTCTTGAGAGGTGCAGAAATTTCAATAAGATGTTACCTCTAAAATTTCAAAGTTTTCTAGTGGGTGAGGAGGATCAACAGCAATGATGAACAGTTTCTTGCTGGGCTTTTGTAATTCTAGCTGGGCTGAAGCAAAGGTCAAGAATGTTGGTTAGATTGTCTTTTCTGGAAAAACTCTTTTCTCTCTTTTTCCCTGGATATTTCCTGATCACCCTTTGAGTCTTGCTGAGATGCCAGTTTCTCCTGGAAATTTTTCTCCATCAACCTCATCCACTCACTCAAGGCCAGGTTATTTGCACCTGCTTTGAGCTACTATTACCCTTATTCATGAACTTTCTGAGGGGCTGAAACCTTGGATAGCTTGCTGATCTTCAGACCTAGAATAGTGTAGGCATGAGCAAATATTACTACTACATCTATAGTGTAGATGGGTGATTATTTGTTAAAAGTACAAATAACTAAATAAAATTCTGCTTCTAGAAACAGTACCTTAGTTGAGAGGTATTGGGAAAATAGGAAGACAGAATTAGGTTAAGGAAATTTGGGATAGAAAGCCAAAGGGTGAAATACACAAGATAGACCAGATAAATTATAGTAATTATGTAATAGACAGTCTCCATAATAGCAGTTATAAACTCTGATCAATGTTTTTAAGTAATAGAGAAAAGTTGAGCTAGGATCTTTATCTTTAGTTTTAGTTGTAAATATATTGTAGTTTGGAAGGAAATGAAGAGATTTTTTTTCCCCCACATAAGTATGTTGCAAAATTCCAGGCATCATCTGGAGTTAAAGAAATCTGGTTTAGCTCTTTTTAAATTCTGCATAGAGCCAGGTCATTTTAGCCATTGTGGATGTGTGTTATCATGTACCAGTCTTCGTGTTAGGTGTTTCTTGTACATTATCTCCCTTAACACTCAAAATTCTATGATTATAGGTGTACCTTTTATCTCCCTTTTAGACACATGGGAAATGAGGTGCAGGGAAGCTTTCTGACTTGCTCAAGGTCTCACAGCTAAGTAAGGGTGAAGCTGTGGTTAAAGTCTATTACTATTAGATTCTAAAGCTCAAATTTCTAACCAGTATGAAGGGCTACATGTTTGCATAGACCAGACCAGGTCTTGATAAATCTGTGTTTAATTACCTTGAAGAAGGGCTTTGGGAATATAGGCAGGACTGGCCTCTGGATGAACCAGATGGCTCTCACCAGGTTGTCTGAAAATCAGGCAGCTGGGAGGGTGGTACCCTTCCCTGGGTGGGAGGGGCTATTCCTCTTCTTCATATAAGCTGTCCAGGTACTATCAGCTCATGTTCAGCATTGTCTGTCATGCAGTTCCCCTGAACAACTGGTGCCCAAGCTTGTACTGCTCTTCTGGACTCTGAAACTCCTTCCTTGAAACCCTACAAAAAGGCAAAGTAAGAGGGAAGGGAGTCCTTCTCCTGGAGCACAGCCAGGTATGTGTCCAGCTGTGCCAGATCCTAGTGCATCTGTGTGATGCTGAGAGAATAGGACCACATGCATTATGCTGCATCTGACTGACTTTCCTGAGAGTTCCATTCTTCCCTGTGTGAGTCATGTTGTCTTTGTTTATCCTCCTTGCTTGCCAAGACCTGATTAAAGGGGCAAGCTTCCCTCAAACTTAAGGTAGCAAAATATAATCCATAAAACAGAAAAAAACGTGAGTGCTGCTGGCTCTTCTTCCCTTTCTAAGAGTTTCTGTGTTCACTCCTGATAGCTACATCCATTAGTCTATACATTTGACCATCATTATCTTAATAGAGACTGACATTTATTGGTCACCAACCATATGTTATACTATGAGCTGAGTTCCTTGTTACAGTGCTATTTATTCTTCACTGCATTTCTCTGATGTGGGAAATACTATATAATCTCTATTCACAGATGGAAAATAAAAACATATAGAGGTGCTTAGGAACTTCCCTAAGGTGACATTCTAGTAAGTAATAGGGCTAGACAACCATCCAGGTCCCTCTGACTCCACAGTCATGATGCAACTCTGTTCAATGCTGAAGACTTGGCTGCGCCATGTTAATGGGCATTGTCTTTGAAGTTGTCTCTCTGGTTTAGTTTTCAGGTGCACAATGATTGGAAGATACCTTGATGTAGGCTGTTGGGCAGACATTTTTGCTGCCAGGTCTGCTCTGTGTCTGTGACTACTTCTCCGTCAACAAAGTCTATGCACAGCTGAAGGATCCCAGAGGCAATTAAATCTACTCATGAGCCATTACATCCCCAAGGGATAGGAAAGCAGTGCCAGCTCATTCTGGCCTCCTCTGTAGAGCTTGCTGAATCCTGAGCTTTAACAATATTTTCATTCCTTAGACTGTAAGCCTGATGCCTTACAGAGCCTCTCTGGCAAAAAATTTCCAGGAGGCACATGCTATTTTTGAATACTGTCTTCCTTTGCTGGCATGGTTCCGGAATTTAATTATGGAGCCTGGATTAGTGTAAGGCCATGTTCCATCTGCTACTGTACTTAGTTCCCTTTCCCCTCAAGAGAAGATGCTGCTTCCACTTCTCTCTTCCAATTTCTATTTGGAGTCAAGCTTGTCAAGGAGCTTAACTGCTGGCTTAACTGGGGGTGCCTTTGGACTGGTGTATTGCTTCTTATTTTTGCTCAGACTGGCTTCCACCAACACTGGAGTTTGCTTTCTGCATTTTCCTGGAGCCTAATCTCTGCACGCACTCTTTTTATTATGTCCACAGCAGACTTGATCATAAAAAAGGGCAGGGTAGATCAGTTTTTGGACACTGACAAAATACTGCCATTTTTCCTCATCAAAGGTGACTAGAGTTCAGTAGCACATTTGAGAAGCTGCAAATTGGCATCATGCTTAGTCCCCTTAAGCATTCTTGGAAGTCTGTTTATGCAGAGGCAGCTCATGCTGCAAAGCCTCAGCTGAATTGGAAGGATGGCCTGCCCAAAGTGCATAGTCTGGGTTTATTCCAGCAGAGAAGTAGACTGTTCACTGCCAGTGTGTAAACCTTCAAAGCCATGCAACAGGGCATCTTATTCATAGATTTGGCAAGTTTCTGAAAATGTGAAACTTGGGATTTGGAAAGTTTGTCTCAGTGGCAGGAAAACGAGTTTGATTTTCTTTATAGGATTTTGGATCTGAATGCTTTTGTCTAGAAAATATCTTTTTATATATGTGTGAACTGGTGGCCTTTGTAAGTAGGGGGCTACCTATACTGGGGAGCAATTGCTGCCTATGGTAGATCAAAAATCCTCTCCCCACCAAAGATAAGTATGTCAAATTTCTGGAACCTATGATTGTTATCTTATTTGGAAAAAGGGGTCCTTAAAGATGTGATTGTATTAAAGATTTGGGCATAAGGCTGGGCATGGTGGCTCACACCTGTAATCCTAGCACTCTGGGAGGCCAAGGCAGGTGGATTGCTCAAGCTCAGGAGTTCTGAGCCAAAGCCAGAGCGAAACCTTGTCTCTAAAAATAGCCAGGTGATGTGGTGGGCACCTGTAGTCCCAGATACTTGGGAGGCTGAGGCAAGAAAATAGCTTAAGCCCAAGAGTCTGAGGATCCTGTGAGCTATGAGGCCATGGCATTCTACTGAGGGTGACAAAGTGAGACTCTGTCTCAAAAAACAAAACAAAACAAAACAAAACAAAACAAAACAAAACAAAACAAAAGATTTGGCCATGAGATCATCTTGGATTATCTGAGAAGACCCTAAATGCAATCACAAGCATTCTTATGGGGGGAATAAAGAAGAGACAGAAGGGGGAGGCAATGTGATCCCAGAAGCAGAGATTGGAGTGATGTGGGCACAATTCATGGAATGCCAATAGCCATCCGAAGGAGGATGAGATAAAACACAGGTTTTGCCCCCAGAACCCCCAGAGAGTATGTGGCCTGTGGACACTTTGATTTTGGATTTCTGAGACAGTACATTTCTTTTGTTTTAAGCTGCCTAATTTGTGGTCATTTGTGACAGCAGCCACCAGAAACTAATACTACCTTTCTCAATGTCAAAGAGTTCTTACTCCTATTTCCCCTCCTTTCAAGAGGCTTTATGTCACACTTGCCTGTTCTTTGCTGAGTGCATGTATATTATAGCCGCTGACCGTAAGACACTCTGTAGTTTTAAAAGTTTTGAGCAAATCTATGAAAGTGAACAAGTTTATTTACTCAGTGCACTTTTTGGGTTAAATGCTTGAGCTCTGGAGTCCATCTGGCCCTCATCTGGCCCTGGTGTGACAACCTAGCATAGTAGTTAACAAATATTATAGAATTCTCCCTTCTCTTCTCTGAATATATTCACTGGACTTTGTTCTTCTTAAAATGCAGTGAAGTAGAATACCGGGGAGTAGTTAAGAATGTTCTTGAATTAGAATGGTTGGGTCTAAAATCCTGGTTCCCTTTCTTATTAGCTCTGTGACTTCAAAAAAGTTACTTAGCCTCTCTGTGCCTCAGTTTTCTTAATTCATGTGACAACACTTATTCAGATAATAGGAGGAGACTCCAACCTAAACAGTGTGGGTTACTATTATTATTATTTTTTTTAGCCTGGTGCCTAGCACCAGTGGGGGACAAATCAATTGCAGGTACTGTTGTGTTAAAGATGAAGAAACCTAACTCAGGAGGGGGAAATAATGTGCTCAGGGTTCAAAAAGCTCATGAATGGCAGAATAGAAATACTCATCACAAACAAAGTTGTATAAATTCACAGAGGAGAAAATATTTTTAGAAAAATACATGGATTTGGGTGTGATTTTGAAGAAATATGTTCTTTATCTCCCCAGGGTCCCCTAATGTAGTTGGCATTCCAAGTCTTCCTTTAGATGTCTTATTCCAGCTCATTCTCATGGAGGTTAACCTCATGCCTCTATCTCCTTCCAGAGCTCTATCCTCCTTCACAGAGAAGCTGTCTACTCTCAGACTTATTAGAGCTAATGAGAATGTGGCTTTCAGTGTGTTAACATAAGTTCTTCTGGATGAAATGCTTGTATTTTGACAAGAATGTTTAGTTTATCATGCCTGAACATTGGCATGTTAGGGTTTGGGGAGAAATGCACATATATCACTCTTTTCCTTTGTCTCTAAAAGTGGATCCAAGTGAGTCAAACGAATTATCACCTTTTTCTAGATAAGCTGTGCTGTTGCATGCACTTTCAGATTTGCAGTCCTGTAGCTTTCTAACTCCTTACTTTGGAATATAATAGATCTGTCTACCTTGTCACCAGCATTGCAGGGCATTGGGGCAGGGACAAATTTTGTTTTAATCTTACAGCAGGAGGAGGACTAGAAGCATGTTCTTAGAAAGAAGCTGATTCTTTAAAGAACCCAGAGAAAGCTGCCTGATTCTTTTTAACATTTTTTAAATTGAGTTCTATGGTTTGAATGTATCCTTCAACGTTCATGTGTCAGAACTTTTATCACCAATGCAATAGTGTTGAGAGGTGGCGCTTTAAAAGGTGATTAGGACATGAAGGCTCTGCCCTCATAGGTAGATTAGTACTGTTATCATGGGGCTGGATCCTGATAAAATGATAATTTTGGCCCTCACTATATCTGTCTTGCAAGCTTGCTTGCCCGTCTGTCCTTCTATGAGATGACCCTCCCTGGATGCCAGCACCATGCTCTTCCCAGCCTGCAGAACCATGGGCCAAATAAATTTCTGTTCATAATAAATTATCCAGTCTGTTATCTTGTTATTAGAAGCAGAAAATGGCCTAAGGCAGAAAATTGGTACTGAGAAGTGGAGTTGTTGCTGTAACAAATGCCTGAAAATGAGCACCTTTTCAACCGGTTAATGGAGAGAGGCTGGAGTGCAAAAATTCAGAGGATTAGGCTAGAAAAAGCCTGTATTGCTATAAATGGAGCAACATGGTGATTTTCTTGAGGGCTACTATTAACTGCATATAGTGAGGCATGAGAAAAGAGAGATCAGATGAAGACCAAGTTGTTAATTTAAAGGAAGCAGAATGGAAAGATTTCATGTAAAGAGTGAGCAAGTATGTTTGGGAGAGTGTGGCCAAGCCATCATCTGCTAAAAAGATTCCCATAACTAAAAGGGATCCAGGTGTTGTTCGTCAACACAGTGGGAGAAAGACCCCAAAGGCATTTCAAAGATCTTCAAAGCTGCCCCTTCTATCACGAGCCCAGAGCTCTAGGAGAGCAGAATGATATCAGGGGATGGGTCCAGGGTGCCTTCCATGAGCTGGCTGCCTAGAGCTGTGTTAGATCTCTGTTCTCTGCATTCCAGTACAGCATTCCTTGACTGCCCCAGCCAGGGCATAAGTGGGCCCCGGTGTGTCTTGGGCTGCCACTCTGGAATACCATAGTTGTAAGCATTGGCAGTGTCCATGTGATGCTAATTTTGCAGTGCATAGAGTATAAGAACTGTGGAGGCCTTGCTTCCTTCACCTAGATTCCAAACGATACCATATAGTATCTGATAACCCAGGGAGAAACCTGGGTAAGAATCAATACAGTAAGCTCCCCCTAGGGTAATGCCTAGTAGAGCCATGAGAACAAGACCACCTTAGAAACCCCATACAGTGCTACCAGTATGCAATATCAGTGTGAGAGAGTTGTGTGGGCAAACCCTAGCAAAGCCATAAGGGCACAGCTGCCCATGGCCTTGGAGGCCTAACCCGTGCCCCAGTGTATCCAGGAAGTAGGACATAAGAGTCGGAGGATATTATTGTCCAGATTATTTTTAAATGTCAGATTAATATGAGGGTACACAAGATTAGTTTACAATGTTTGCATTTGTTAGCTAAAGTCTCTGCTGAAGTTGTGTCCTGCACCCAGGAGATGTGCCATATAGTCTTATGTTATGCCCATTAGGAGGATGCCAATCATCTCCCCTCCCCACTCTCCCCTCCCTCCTTTTGCCTCCTGCTTCCTTCTACTCCTCTCTCCCCTTTACTTTTCTCTCCTCCCCTCTTCCCCCTAACTTGAATTAAATTGAGTTTTTCTCTTGCGTGGGTGCATATTAGTTCATCTACTGGCTTCATATTAGTATTGAGTACGTTGGATAATTGCTTTTCCATTCTTGTGATACTTTACTAAGAAGAGTGTGTTTCAGCTCCATCCAGGTTAACACAAAAGATGACATGCCTCCATCTTCTTTATGGCTGAGTAGTATTCCATGGTATACATTGCCAAAGTTGATGGGACTTATGTTGCTTCCACATCTTGATGATTGTAAATTGAACTGGAACGAATGATCTAATGCAAGTGTTCTTGCGATAAAATGATTTTTTTTCTTCTGGGTAGATACCCAGTAATGGGATTGGCAGCATAGATGGAAGGTTTATTTTGAATTCTTTGAAGGTTCTCCTTACTTCTTTCCAAAAAGGCTGTATTAGTTTGTAATCCCACCAACAGTGTAAAAGTGTTCCCTTCTCTACACATCCACACCAGTTTGTCCAGATTTGTGTATTTTCTTTTCTCCCTTTTGCAATGGATATGTCCATCCTATGGACATATGCCGGTCTTAACCATTGTATTTTGGAAGTAGATAACATCAATTTCATAGGCTCATAGCTAAAGGTAATTTGCTTCAGGATGAGTTATTTGAGTCTCACCCATATATAATTCAGAAGAGTCTCTGGATTTGAACTTTGGAATTGATGCTGGAATGAATTAAGACTTTTATGGCTGTTGGGATAGAATACATTTATTTTGCATGTGAGAACATGAATATTAGGGACCAGTAGCAGAATGCTATGGTTTGAATATGTCTCTCAAAAGCTCATGTGTTGGAAACTTAATCGTCAATGCAATAATGTTGAGAGGTGGGACTATAATGGGGTGATTAGGTCATGAGGACTCTGCCCTCATAAATGAATTATTGCTACTATCACATCAGTAGGTTAGTTATTGCAGGTGTGGACTTCTGATGAGAGGATAAATTTGGTCCCATTTTCTCTGTCTCATTAGTTCACTTGCCCTTCCACTCTTTCAACATGACCCTCATCAGATGCCAAGATGCCAATATCATCCAGAAGTCTGAGCCAAATAAACTTATGTTCTTTATAAATTACCCAGTCTTTGCTATTCGGTTATAGCAACATAAAAAGAAGACATTGAGAAAGTGAACAAGATAACTTGTAAATGTGTCTTCCTTCCCTTTTGTATTCAGTACAATTCAGGTATGAAGATGCTTTACCTAACACCCATATCCATGTTCCATCATGGCAGATTCTAATATTATTAGAATCTAGGATTCTTGACCTTCATAGTCATGTTTCTTTATATTTCACAGTGCCCTGACCTTCATTGTATTCATTCTGATGGTAGAATAAAAGTCAGTGGCATTACCCTGAAATGATATATTCAAAGATACCATATTATGTTCATAATGGTTATTGGAAATGCCCAATGTTTTGGTACAGATAGACTTGACCAATAGACTGATATAAACAACTGTGTACTTGGGAGATGTTTCATTACCAACTTCAGATGTTAGGAGAAGCTGGTTCAAGGACTCCAGCAACCTGGCTTTCTCTCTGCTAGGAGATCTCTTCCACCTCTGAATCAGATTTGCACATTGGCCACCTCATTTCTTGGCAATAAAAGCAGGTGCTTCAGATACTTACAAATAAATACGGATTACAATCACATATACAGGGATTCCTGGGCTACACGATGCTTCACAGATTTTCTTTCCCATTTCTTTAGTTTCATGGAAGGGTCTGAATATTCCTTGTGAAGTGTTCCTGGAAGATATTGTAATGTTTTTGCACATTTCTCTTTATAACAACACTTATCTTTTGCTAACATATCTTTTTCTTATTTTTCTTTCAAAAGAAATAATTGTAATAAAATCCAATGAATCTTTTATTTAGTTGCTAGACATTATGTGGTTACAACATGGTTGAGGTGTTCATTGCTTTATAAGCTGTGATGGTCAGAATCAGAATCTGATTTATATTATAGATGTAGTGCAGGTGGCATTCATCATACAAAATATGTCTATATGCATAACATTTGCTACTATAGATTTATGTCCCATCTACCTCTACTCTTCAGTTACTTGTAGTTCCATGGCTTTAAACACCACCTATATGTTGACAGTTTTCAAATTCGTATCTCTAGCTTTAGCCTTTTTCTTGAATTTCAAACTCAGTAGCCTACAATATTGTCCATGATACATAACCCATTCTTTCCATTAAAGACTCTGCCACTACCACATAAACCTCTGAATAGACACTCAAATACTCCTTCTTAGAGAGCTGCATGCCACATTTCCTCAGTTTCTTCATGCCTTTCCTAAAATAATTAGTCTTGAAAAAGCTTTTGTGACTTTTATCATAAGGAATTAATAGCTCTCATGTAAAGAGAGTGCCTAAAAATAAAGAAAAATACCAGATCCCTATTGAAAATTGGGATAATGATACGAACAGATAGGCCATAGGAAAAAAAAAATCAAAAATCTGTGATTTTTTTTTTCTTTTGCAGTTTTTGGCCAGGGCTTGGTTTGAACCCAACACCTCCGGTATATGGGGCAGGCCACCTACTCCTTGAGCCACAGGCACTGCCCACAGATTCTTTAACCATAAAAAAGATTCTCAGTCTCATCCATAATAGTGAAATTTAGATCAAAATTACATATAGAGATACCATTATTGAACACAAAGTCTTTTGGAAAAGCTGTGGGGAAAGAGGTTCTTTCAGTTGTTGCTGCTGGGAATTCAGTATGTACAGCACTGTGGAGAGGGATGGCAATAGTTAGCAAAATTACACATTTATCTTTTGAATCAAAAAGTTTCTCTTTTAGTAAGTCACTGTCACTAAGCCCTGCTGAGGGCATAGCTGAGGGTTAGGAGTTTTTAACAGAGAGCGAAGGAAGGAGAAGTTGAATGTTAATTTTAATCTAAAGATCAACTGTAGCAAGGGGGTATAGTTTGTCCCTCTAACTCCCTTTTACGTTTCCCCTTACGAAGAGCAGCTGTCCCCCTATATAGGAAAATAGGTCTGTTCGGCATGAGGGGAGGACCTTTGTTCCTCTTTGTTTTCCTTCATATTTTTCACCACCTATCACATTCTATATTTATTATCTTCTACTGGAATGTAAGCTCCTTCAGAGTACTAGTCACTCCACCCCCATTTCATGTATCAACACTGCCGAGATAGTGCCTGCCTCATAGTAGGCACTGGTAATATTTTTACTACATACAGGCAGTCCCCAATTACAAATGAGATAGGTTCCACACGTTTGTTCTTAAGTTGAATTTGTATGTAAGTTGGACAGTTACATTTACCCATTACCTGTAATAACCTCCACTCGTCAGTGTAAATATATGTCAGTTGGATGTTTGTAACTTGAGATTTATTATAAATTAGAAAAGATTAAATGAATAAGACTAAACCAGTGAATATATTTTTCATCTGTATGTCCACATATTATATGATACTTATGAGACTCAATAAATCTCTTCAGTGTTAAATACTGTATGTGATTTTTAGCAATCTAGACAATTTTAAATATGATAATTTAAAAGATAAATTAGAATTTAATCATAAAGATGATTAGAATTTCCTTATAAAAATGGATACCTTAATATATAAGGCAAGGATTATCTTTGTCCACTGTTCCTAATTCCTTCCTATACATCTTTTTGGTTTGGGATGTATCTTTCAACCCATCTAACTATATCTACATTAAAGTAATGTCTCATCTTATAAATGTATTCTTGCAATCGATAATGATATTTATCATCATTTTTGAGTGTTAATGTGTGTAATAAATAGTATTAAAGAGCACACATTCTACAACTTTCACTTTTTATTCAAATGTATCTTGGTGCTGGTTGTATGTCACTGTGTGTGGATATTCCTTACTTTTTAAAATCTACTGCATATAATTCCATAATTTACATGTAGTGTTGGGGTCCTTTCATGGATGCCACTTATCAGGGCCTGGGACTGGTTGGTCTCTGGCCCCAGCCTATCTAGCTGTATTCCAGACATGGACCACTATGCTGTTATCTCACTCAGGAACAATTGCTCTTAGGTGCCTGAGGGCTATTTACCTTATCAGAAGGGAGAGAGAGAGAGAGTGGGTGAATTAGTCTTAGAATAGATCTTAGTCTTTAGCAGAGCTTAATGATCTTCAGCAGAGAGACGCCATGCTGGTGTTCTGCAGGCATGAGAAGCGATAGAATGAGAATAAGCGTGTCCATAGGAT
>CAUYON010178752.1:0-17304 GCA_963573935.1 Arctocebus calabarensis
ATGTGTGGAACATATTTGAAGGGTCAGGAGAAAACTAAATACGGCTAACTGTAACAGTACGATAAAAACATTTCTGAATGTATATGAATCGTGCCCTATGATTGCACCAATGTACAGAATTATGATTCAATAAAATTATAAAAAAAAAAAAAAAAGGTTTTCACATAGTAAATGAGAAAATCTCATGAATGTTATGTCAATCAGGTTGATGAAAATATCTCAGATTGCATGTGAAGCCCGCATACTGTACCCCATGATTGAACTAATGTACACAGCTATGATTCAATAAAAAAATAAAATAAAATAAAATAAAAAATAAAAATAAAATAAAATATTGAAACTTACAAATTCTCCTTTGGAAAAATAGCCATAGATTTGTTTGTGGTTTGTGTTTTTCCAGATGTATCCTTGACTTTGACTTAATAAACCTCCATTGATCAAGAAAAAAAAAAAAAGAATGGAAGAAAAAGTATCCAATGTACTCAGCCCAAATATGAAGCTAATTTATAGCTTTCATATGAAGGCTAAAACCCAATTATAGCACAGGAATATAGGGAAAAGGGAAAGGGAGGGAAGCAGAGGGGGGAGGATGAGGGGGGAGGGCAATTAGTGGGATCACACCTACGGTGCATCTTAGAAGGGTACTGGTGAAACTTATTAAATGTATAATATCAATGTCTTCATATAGTGATTAAGAAAATGCCATGAAGGCTATGTTTAACAGTTCAACCAAAATATTTCAGATTGTATATGAAGTCAGCACATTGTGCCCCATGATTGCACTAAGGTACACAATTATGATTTAATAAAATTATAAAAAAAAGCAGCGCCTTGGTTTTAGCTTGCCTATCAAATTTTTAAATTTATACTTCATTATCATGTACATTCACTTTATACAATATGCTCATACTTTGCTGCTATATGATCAGGATAGGAAAGAATTTCAGATTAAACTGTCTAATAACTAGTTACCAAATAATTTCAAAAGCTTTTTTAGCAACATGCTTAGTAGAAATCTTGTATAAGAAAGACAGCCCCTTGAATAAGTTCCATGACTGAATAAAAACAGAGAACTATAAATCAAATAGCTATTTTTACTGTTCTTAATCTGCTGATGATCGGCAGTGTGGATTTTAATAGTCAACTGTGGAGTGCAGCATTCTCAAACTTGTGTGTCAATGGAACACTCGTTTTAAGGAATAATTATGACTATTTCGTAAGAAGATTAAGCATCTTTCAATCTTATACACTGTTGGTGGGAATGCAAATTAATATAGCCACTATGGGAGACAATACGGAAGTTCCTCAAAAAATTAAAAATAGAACTGCCATATGATTTAGCAATTCTGCTACTGAGTATATACCTAAAAGAAATGAAATAAGTGTGTACAGATTATTGCATTCCCATGTTTATCACATTACCGTTCACAACAGACAAGACGTGGAATCAACTCAAGCGTCCTACAGATCTGACTGGATACAGAAAATGTAGTGATATACACAATGGAATATTTTTCATCCACAAAAAAGGATAAAATCTTGTCAACTGCAGCAATATGGACAAATCTGGAGGATATGTATATGCTAAGTAAATTAGCCAGGCACAGAGATTCAAATGCCACATGACAATCATATGCAAACTATAAAAAAGGTGATCTAATAGAAGTAGAGAGTAAGGTAATAGCTATCAGGGACTGAGGAAGGGAAGGGAGAGGAAGGAAGTAAGAGACTGGCTAGTAATGGGTATAGGGTCACAGATAAAAGGAATGAGTTCTGGAGTTCTACTATACAGAAGCATGACTATGGTGAAAAACATTGTCTGGTATGTTTTTAAAATAAAAGAATGGACTTTGAATGTCCTTACCACAAAGAAATGATGAGTATTTGAGATGACAGAAATGCCAAATAGCCTGCTTCATCATTACACAATGTATGTGTGTATCAAAATTCATTGCAAACCCTAAATAAATACAATTTTTATGTGGAAATTAAAAATATACAATCACGGCTGGGCATGGTAGCTCACATGTATAATCCTGGCACTCTGGGAAACAGAGGTGAGAGGATTGCTTGAGATCAGAAGTTCTACGTCAGCTGGAGGAAGAGAGAGACTTCATCTATACTAAAAAAAAAAAAAAAAAATTCCTCCAGGCATCACGGCATGACCCTGCAGACTCAGCTACTGGGAAGGCAGGAGGATCACTTAAGCCTAGGAGTTTGATGTTGCAGGGAGCTATAATGATGCCATTGCACTCTAACCTGGGGCAAAAGAGACTCTGTCTCCAAAGAAATATAAAAATAATAATATATATAATACATCATAAAAAAAAATCTTTTGACACTTATGCCTATTTGTGGGATTTGGGGATACTCCACTTGCTTATCAAACTTTTTTTTTTTTTTTTTGAGGCACAGTCTCACTTTGTCACCCTTAGTAGAGTGCTGTGGAGTCATTCTCATAGCAATGTCCAACTCTTGGGTTCAAGCGATTCTCTTGCCTCAGCCTCCTAAGTAGCTGGGACTACAGGCACTGGCCACAACGCCCAGCTATTTTCTGGCTCTTAGTAGTCTCAAATCTACCAATTTTTTTTTTGGTTTTTTTAGTTTATCTTTTATTGTGGTAAAAAGCACATAACATAAATTCACCATCTTAACTGTTTTTAAGTGTATAGTTAGGTAGTGTTAAGTATATTCATCTTGTGAAAAAGATCTCCAGAACTTTTTTATTAAGCAAAACTGAAACTCTATACCTATTAAACAATTCTCTTTCCTCAATCTCTCTTCCCCCAGTCCCTGGTAACCACTATGTTACTATTTCTATGAATTTGACTTTAGATACCTCAGATAAGTGGAATTGTACAGGATCTGCCTTTTTAAAAGATTTATATTTTAGGGACCGAGTCTTGTTCTGTCACCAGGCCAGAGTACAATGGTGTGATCACAGATCACTGAAGCCTCCAACTTCTGGGCTCAAGTGATCCTCCTCTGTCAGCCTCTGAATAGCTGTGACTACAAGTGTGTCCCTGGGCCTGGATAATCTTTTTACTTTTTGCAGATGGGCGTTGGGCACACACACGTGTCTCACTCTGTTCCTGAGGCTGGTCTCAAATTCCTGGCCTCAAGTACTCTTTCTAAATATTTTTAACAGAAATTTTACTGTACTCATAATCTCCATTTACCCCCCTTCTCTCAATGAAAAGGTAATGGGTGGGGTCAGTGGGTGAAGAAATGGACAATAAACACTAACACAGCTTCTCAGTATCTAACTGTGTATCTCAAATTACCCATGTGGGGTTCTTCTACCATGGTCCACAACACTAAAACCACAGAGGCAAAAATTAAAGATGCAGAACTCAAATATATCTCATTTTTTTTTAACATACAGTTCTAGAAAAAGGTTCACAGAAGAGCGCATTCCAAGATTGACCACAGAAATCTGTGAGATGATTCCTATGGTAATCGCCTAACACAAACAATGTTTTACTTATTTAATATTTTCATGTACTACTCCTGGTATAACAAAACATGTAACTTTATGCTCTATTCAAGCACTTTTCTTTTTTAAGTGGAAGGGGTAGCTACTAAGCAATAAAACCAGATATCACATCATTGATGTCCATGGACTCCATGCCATTTATCACATTGTATCATTTATGTCAAAGGGATTGCAAAATCTACATGTAAAGGATGTTGTTTTGCTTTATATATATATATATATATATATATGCACTCAATATCAGGACAAAAGACATAACAAGAGCCACTGGTTCTCTACCTTTTCTAACTTATTAAAAACTATTTCTTTACAAATTTCCCATATACTGACACACTGCTTTTGTAAAAAGAAACTGAAAAATCTCACCCATTTAATTATCAGTGTTTAAGAAAATAAGAACGTTCGTGATAGCATAGTGAACATCTCTGCAATATAATTAGCTAAAATAATATAATTATTTGGTACAGACAGATGACAAAATCTGTTACTTGATTTCAATGATTACGTTCTCCCTGAGCTTCAATCTGTAGTTTGAGGAACTACCTATGACTGTGAGGACAGGACTAGGGTATCTGCTGGCTCTAAGAACTACACTCGGAGACCTTGGAGAGGATAAGCCGTTGCTGTTTTGAATAATAGAACAGCTAAAAGACCTTAAGTGACCTAGTGTGACTTCTTTTTTCTCTGCCCTTTATCTAATTTTACCAATGAAAACCTACACTCCTGGCCTCATTCTCCACAATACCTTTGTAAGTATCCTTTACTCATTTCAAACATTCAGGTTTGTGTTTTGGGGTTCTAAGCCATGTAAAGCAATTTGATACATACTACCACTAAATATAATCATAAAATTATTATAAAGAAGCCATGAGGTCTGTCTACATGTAACTTGATATATACTTTGTGTCTGAAAACAACTCCCGTAAGAAACATTATCCCAAGAACAAGCCCCTTAACAATTAGGTTTTGGTGCCCTCTAAAACGTCAGTCAAATCTTTAGAAATATTAAGGAGATTTTCTACTACTTAATATTCAAAATGTACCATCGTTAAGGCCAAGTCATGAAGACTTTCATTCTTAAGAGAGAGCATTCATATGCTGTACTTTTTCTTTTGCTTGTTAAGGAACAGAACATAAGATCTCATTACATTCGAATTGTATCAGTGTAAATGCTTACACACTGACAATGTGAATATTGTCATTTCCCTTATCACGTATATTATAAGCAGAAGGACTATACTCAAAGGAAAGGACATTTTAAGAGGTTTGTTACCCCTCTCCCAAACACAGTATTCTTACTTATCACTATTAAATTGCTAAATCTCATATGCTCAGAAAATTTAAAAAATAAAGGTTAATGTGACACATGCTACCCTAGACCCATGTTTGCACACTTTGAAAACATTTTCCATGGAAGTTCAGCTAAAATATACACTGCCCAAAAAATACTTTATGTTTTAAAAGGGAAACTTAAAACTAAACTTCAAATTGCTGACATCGTAACAGAAAGTCTACATGTATAAAACCACAGCACTGAACAATTTACAAGTAGTAAACTTGTTCTTTTCTCCTATCTTAAAACATAATCCTTTACATGTGAGTCATCTACATAAAACTACATACCTGTTATTTTGTCTCTTACAAGCTTACAGGACTCTATCTCACCAATGCTCCCAAAAAGACTCTTTAGCTCTTCCTGTGTCATGTTCTGAGGAAGATAGTTGACTATTAAGTTGGTCTTGCTGTCCTCTGTATTCCCAGAGTCAACTGGTGATGAGCAATTATTGTTTATGGTGGTTGGACCATTGGCTGTGTTATTGCAAGTTGGCCCATTAGACAGTTGTGTTTCCATGGCAGCAATTACCTGCTAAAAACAGAGAAAATAAGAAATGTCAGAATTCATATTTCGCAACCTATTAGAGATTCCATCCAAGAATTTAAACACTTGTCACTAAACACAAGTCGTTCTGCTGAAATTACAAAAAAGCTTCAACAAAAAGCATAACACCTACACTGATTTTTTTACTTCATATTAAGCTATTCAACTTAACATTATAATTATACTTTCATATACATATTGCACACATGCACATAAGCATAATTTAAATCTTAAAACACTTTCTAGAATTGCATTCTGGGTCTATTCACATACCTTACTTACCTGCAGCATTCACAGATGAGAAAACTTAGTATGCCAAAGGGCACAAAATTGTACCCTGAAAAAAAATCATACTAGAAATAAAAAAAAACGTACTAGAAATAAAAGTATGCTTAACATGCTACCAAAAAAAAAAAAAAAAGATATGAAAATGAAGAGAGTTTAATTTAGCCTAATAAGTTAAATATTTTAAAAAAGAAAGACATAAATTAAATTAAAAATAAATGAGCAAATTAAAATTAAAAAATAAAAAGCTGAAACTTAACAGAGTTTCAGTTAGCCTAAGAAGTTCAATATTTTAAAACTGACAGACATCTATTAACTTAAAAATCAAGGAGCAAATGCACTTTAAAAAATATAAAATTGTCAACATGTACTGTTTTGGTTACATATTGAAAATGTTTTTGATTGACAATTATCTTGTATCTCTACCATTGGTAAGAAAAAAATGAATGTTTTATATTAAGGAGTGAAAAGGATTTATAGGATAACTTGGGAATGAAGCTATGAATACTTTATCCACCTTAAAAGGCTATTCTAAAAGGCTATTTTGTCAGTCTTGGCATCTCAAGATCACCAACAAGGCAACTGATCTACAGCATCAAAATAAAACCCCCGAACAATTAATTCAATATGGCATTTTGCCGTGACTCTGATTTTAAGGAGGAAAAAAAAAAAAAATCTATCCAGTCCACCAAAACAACAATGTAAATATATCAACTTCTGGGAACAGACCAGCCCAAGAAATTTTCATTTGAGCACCTAAGCCTGTTGAAAATTCAAGCAATTAAGGTATCAATCTACAACCTCCAAATACCGGATAAATAATAGAGCTGGGGAAAATGGCCTAATACTGTTCAGGCTACTCTAAAAAATCACTTACTAAGCAATTTTGGATCTAGTCCCTAAAAACCAATCCTATGCTCTTTGAGCAAAACAGTCACAAACACTGCCCCAAATTTTCCAAAAGCATTTTCTAATATCGCTATCATTTTGGAGAGTCGAAACTGTGGGAGAATCCAAAAATCAGAGTATCACTGAAAAGATTATCCTTCTCATTTCATACAATATATCTTTTATAGCTCCACAAAGAAACTACTCAAAACTGACAATTCTGAATTCACGGGATGCCAGTTTTAGGGAAGTTTTAACCTGGAAAAGGCAAAGAATTTAAGGCAAAAGAAAAAAAAAGCAAAGTAAAGGGAAAAAGGGTTATAAGGGAAGAGAAAAAACTGTCTATTAAAAAGCATACTGCCTAAGAAAAATAGAAGAACACATGAGCAGATAAACATATAGGAAGAAATCCCCACTGCCAAGAGATGTGTATAAAAGAAGGCAGCCAGGGACAGATTGAGACTGGTCAGACTGGACAAGAATCAGTGCTGTCATGATCTAAAAATTAAAAACAAAAAAGCACGGGAGACAAAATCCAGAATAGCTTTGAAATAGCAAACAACCTATATGACCCCTTCATGACTTCATTTCCTTTCCAAAGAAATGGGTATTTATTCCACAAGCTGCAAGCTACATTTCCTGGATACATACTCTCAGGGAATATTTAAGGGAATAAATTAAAACAAAGAAACCTTTGGGAATCAGTTATTCAAAATATCGAAAGTAACTAAAGACATGGGCTTTCTTATAATTAACAAACCTATTTGAAACCAAGAAGGGAAGCTTCAGGTTTCCTAATAAAGCATAACTGTTCCAGTTTGTAGGATATTAACTGTGGACCACTCTTCCCACAGCAAAACTCTTCTGGGGTTAACCTTTGCCCAGCAGTTATGAAAACAATGAACTACAAAAAGAAAAGTGACCAAAGCCAATTAAAACAAATCGCTATTCAAAAGTTAGGGTGTGAACATAAAACTTTGAGAACCCCAAATGTGAGATTTGAACTAAAGCTCATTGGGATGGCATTTGAAATATAAAGTGTTCATTGACTGAAATTAGCAAGATTTAGAAAGGACAACAAACACTCCTCACTTAATTGCACATTTATTTCCATGTTCAGGTGGCAAGAATGAGCTCCTAAGCCAACATTCAAGTGAACAGCTGCAGTAGGCTGTGTGAGCTGAAAATTACAGCATTTCTCAGCTATAGGACCATCTGCTCAGAATAAAATGATACTAATGTGCTATATTTTACAAATAATGCATATTCCATTGATAGGCTCAACACAACTGTTCACAGAATGCAAACTCTTTCAACAGTTACTGGGCAAATAGTTTTCAGCCAGATTTACAATTTCAACTTTTTTTTGAGGGGGGGAGCATCAGGAATATGTGAATAACTTCAAAATTTAGTAACCAAAAAAATACATAGTAAACAGAATATAAAGAATTACGGTAACTTAGTATTCAGACCATACCAAAACTTTTTTTGTTTTAAAAAAATAACTTGTCACTCTTTTGAGTCTAAACTAAATCCTAATTTAGATTATAAAAAGTTACATAAAAGAGCATGGTTCTGATGCTACATATACCACTATAGTTAAAATTCAATGTGCTTTAAGTCCTAATGATGGCCATACCACAGTAGGTTAAATGTAAGAATAATTACTATGCCAAATGAAGAGTTCAAGTGTTTGGTATGGCCTCAGCACTCCTGCAACATGCTAAAAAAAAGCCTACATAATTTAAGAAAAATCCCACAGACCCCGGTCCAAGGCTCTGCTGCCCACGAACCACTTCTAAGCAGAGAAGCCACATCACACAGTCTGACTGCCATGTTAGTTTGGAGTTGCCGTCTGCAATATGGACACAGAAAGTACCGTATGTTAGATGAGCAAGATAATGCAACAAATCAGTTTGTACAAAATTTACAGTGATTGTATTGATATTCCCAGCACGTCCATGCAGTGTGGCTTAACCAAATTTGAGGCAATTCCAATCTAATCTTTCCAAATTCATTTTAACATGTAGTTTTCTTGCACAAATGTAAGCATTTTTAACTAAAAACCTGATTTTAAAACAATACTAACTAGTTAACTTGGCATCTATCCTAAAGAACTACCTTAAACCATATCTCAAAAATTAAAAAATAAAATAAAAGGAAGTGAAATACTGCAGGCTGTCCTGCCTCTTAACGAAGTGGAAGAAGGGAGGAAAGGTGAATGAAATTTTATAGTGAAAAAAAGCAGTCATGCAATTCGTAAGTGACTGCATTGCATAAAGGCACTTTCCTCCACCCCTCCCAAAATATCAAAAGGGCATTAAGAGAAACTGTATTTGCCCACACTGTTACATTATACTACAAATGATCCTTAATCCTGGGACTTAAAATTAAAAGTAAATCGAAACCCTGTGAGGTTATTTTGCTACTATATTCAAACAGATCTCTTAACAGTTTCATGGAGAATTGTTAACATATACTAAGAGGCAGTAAACCAGCATCTTTCAATTGAAATAATTGGACCAATAAATAGGATTGTTTGGAGTAATGCTCGTATAGGATGTCAGCTTTGTCCCTGAACGAATCTAGTGAACATTTTTTAATATGTAAATTGTAAACCCAGCACGATTTGAAATTAGTGCTGCTATGAGGCCTCCAATATAGTTAATGGGCCATTTACCACTTATTACAACTTGCCCGAATACTAAACAGAGCCACAATATTGGCACAAAAGCCAAAGTTTACTTTTTAGCCACATACACAGATGCTTTTTTAAATGGTCAATGTAATAATCAGAAAACTTAATGTCTGAATATAGAGAAATAACAATGAACGAGGGCCAAAAATGTCTTTTACTTATAACTTACATTACTTGTAACTACAAAAATGTTATCCTTAGAATAAACCTGGCTGTAAATGATTTACTCCTGACATTAACAACAATGGATTCCGTTTTCTGGCACCCACTAAAAGGGTTTTAGGATGCCATGGAAATCTTTTATTCTTCTTCCCTTCTCCCACTGTAACCGAAGAACGCAGTCTGACCCTATGTTCTTGATTAAAAAGAAAACAAAAAACCAAACCAACTACCATACTTATAGTTGAACTGATCCTGTGAAAAAGTGAAGTTCTTAATACCCATTAAAGACTATGACAAAAACCCATTTGTGGATGAACACATGAGCAGGACAGGAGGACCACAGCCAACAGGTTAAACCAAGCCTAAATTTATGTCCTCAATGCCCTTAGGAGTTAATATCTAAACATTCCCCACTACATTAAATCATAGATTCTAATCTAATGGCCTCAGGCCCTTCTATACCATAGGAGGCGGATGCTAATAAGCTCATCTACTGACACCGCTCTTTCTGAAAGCCCCAGGGATGGGGACAATCACTGTACTGCACCAACTAGCTAGGAAGGCTGTAGATGGAAAATGATTCTTCTGCACTTTTACATTTCAAGCACCCCAGACAGTCTCTCCGCTTGAGGCAGACACATACCTTTATGGGAAGTTATAAATAAGTTGCTCACATGGCCCTTACCTTTATGCTGGCCAACAATTCAGTTACTAAAAATGTAAAGCTACTTCCCCTTCACTTAAGGACAGACGATTCTGCTCTACTCAATCTACCACAGACAACCGGGCTGTGCACTATTTATAGATTCCACTGGCTCTGAAACTCCTTGGAAGGGGGAAAAAAAGGCCATATTCCAGCAAAATAGAGCCATTAATTTTATGGCTAAAAAAAATAATGTTTCAATATACGTTCGCCTCTTAATCAAGACATCAATTGTGCCAATTCAGACTACTTTTCTCCCTGTTATTCTCCATATAATAATTTATGAAAAGACACTTTAGCATAGATCAATCTAGAATATTCTAAACCTTCCCTAGGCTCCAAGAGACAACGGTGAAGTGTTTGTTAGTTTGGTGACAACATGGATTTTCTTGGGGGTTAGGGGGATGGGGATGCTCTCTGTAAGTTTCACAATCACACAGTTTATTATACTTCCAAAAAGCCATGAAGACTCAAGCTGAATTTTGTTTTTATTCAAACAGCCCTCCATGCACTTTAACACCTACAGTTTCCTACAATCGTGGAATTTAGGAAGCCAATGTTTTATTTTCTTATATCTGGGAACAGTAAGAACCAGAAGAAAAATTGGTCCAATAGTCTCTTGGTCACATAAAAGAAAAGGAAAAGTCTCTATTTTCCAAACTTCCAACAGTCACCAAACAAGAGAGACTATTAACCAAAAACAAATTTATTCTGAGAATTCTCAGTGAGTTTACTTAGCACAATATCACAAGAGGAATAAGGGTTTCCGTGTCCTAAAAAACATGTGATCTGCAGACCAGACCGGTCAGGGATAAGGTCCTAGCAGGACTGCTGAGAGGGCTGTTTGTTGCACAGTCCTCGCTGAGGCCAGTCTTGTCTGCACAGGCTACTCTACTGCCCAGGTTACCACCCTGCTCTGACCATCTAATTACAGCCTGCAAAAGGTCCTTCCCTCCACATTCTAATCTACTATTAAACATCATTCTCAGATTTTCCCAAACTCTTAACAGCTCCTTACTAACAAATTAAATGCAAACTATTTGGTTATAAACATGATAAGACCTTTCAGATCCTCTACAACTACCTTTACCAGCCTACTTATTCGAGCACCTAAAAACCTGAAACACTCCTTATCTTTCAAACAACCCATAACCCCACTCTTCTTGCTCTGTTCATGCAGGTTCATCTGCCTGGAAGGCTCCCATCCGAATCTACCCCACCTCCATTTACAGGGTTTTATACACACTGAGTATTCAAAAATATATGCAAAGACAAGTACAGTTTCTTTAAATTTTAGAGAATGAAAGGGCAAATCACCTCCCTAAATGTGTGCAACCTTAATAGATTGTTTTCCAGTCCCACTCCAAGTATTTCAAACCAGAGATAATTATGATAGGCAATTTTCAATTTTTGACACTCCCCACTGAAAATCCAAATTCTCACCCACTGAAATCCAGATTCTTATTATATGGTACAACATAGGAAACTACTGATCTTCTAGGTGATAAGTTGTTTGCTTTTATTTTAAGAACTCATCACATCAACTTAACTACAAAAATCTGGAAGCCAAGACAAATCTAAGCCTCTATCTAGCCAGCAGGGTTATAGAAATGTGGCATGTGGAATTTGGGTCTGAGTTCAAGAAAATGGCAAAAGCCAATGTAAATGCAAAAAAAAAAAAAAAGATTTTGACCAAGAAATGCATCATGACTTAGGTTGTGGATCATGAATGATTTTGATACTAACTAGTAAGGTTCACACAAACATAAATAGTAATGTCTCTGAAAAGAATCATGGCCAGAGATGAGGAGGAGGATCTTAGGCTGGAAAGTTCTGGCTAGGATAAAATGATCCTTTATCTAGTTTATTTGCAGCTAAAACATTTCTCAGTACCTCAAATGGCACAGCACCAGGGCAGAATCTGTGTGGGGCAAAGCCTTCCCTTTGACCACAAACCTCTCCCTAAAGGCCAGGTTACAGGTGAACAAAAGACATTTGTCTCTTGAGTTTTAGAGCCAAACACATCTAAAACAACACAAACAAAAAACTCAAGCTTTGCCCAAAAAAACACCTTCCTTTGGCAAACTCAAGCCCTTGAAATAATCAGTAAAATAAGAAACATGAGCTTATAGAAGAGATTTGGGTAAGCAGTGGATGGAGGCACCATTCCTACAGCAAATGCTTTATCTTTCCCATTCAAATCACTAAAAGTGGTATTGTCAGGATACATTTCTGGCTTTAATGAATTAAGCAAAAGAATAGTAAACCAAGTGCTAAAATCAGAGCTACTGTGTCAGTTATACGAATAAGCCATACGTTTGCTTTCTTTTGCTTTGTGGTTCCTAAAACAATGGGGGTTTGTAGCTTTAAACTTCCTGGGATTTCCTCAATCCTAGAATCCCTGTCAACTGTCCACCACACCCCCACACCATGCCAGCTGTCTCACTGGTTCTATGGACACCAATCTCAATCTCCATTTTCCACCTTAGGGCTAACTAGGGTCCAAGAGCTGCCAGAGGCAATGCACTCACAGTGTGGGAGTCACAGAGAAGAAAGTTCTTTGGCAGCAAACACGAACATTTCTCTGTCTTTCAGCCCTTTATGGCTTCTACAGACAAAGCACAGAGTTTCTACAATGCCAGTCTATGATTTTGTAGTTCCAGAGCTGACAGGAGTAAAAGCTTTGAGGTTAGAAAGTTTGACATAATGAGTGTAGGATCCCAAATCCTTCCCCTCATTCCTGGGTCCATGATAGGCATCCAGCTCCGGGCAATGGGAAACTAAAGACCTGGAAGTAAAGACCTAGGAAAAACATTTAAGGTTTACTTCTGTTTATTCATCCATTCAACAAGCGAGCATGCAGCTCTCCTGAGCTAAGGACAGTCTTAGGGGCTTGAGGTACAGCAGTGTAGAAACATGTTGGAATGTAAATGGGCAATGGAAGGTGTGTGCAGCAGACCAAGGAAGAACATATTAACAAAAACAGTATGTTAGCATGAAATAAGTCGCTTTGGAATAAATGAAAATGTAGAAGGAAGCATGAAGGGTTGAGAATGTGGAAATTGTGGTGGGTAGTTTCCAGTATTAAATAGTAGGCATTCCTGAGAAAGTGAGCTTTGAGCACAGGGGTTTGAAGCCCATATCCTACTCCAAAGACTGAACACGTGACCTTGAATGACAATAGGGAATTAAGGTTGTGGACAGAATTGAGGTCCTCAATAAGATGACCTCAAAAAAGGGGGATTATCTTGGATTATTAAGGTGGGCTCAAAGTCCTTATGAGAGTCCTCCTTCTAAGAGAAAGGCAGCAGGAGAACTGACAGGACACTGCATGCTCTGAAAGGGACCACCAGTCAAATAATGTATGTAGCCTCTAGCTAGAAAAGGCAAAGCAACAGATTCTCCCTTAGGCCTCAAGAAGGAAAGCACACCTGCCAACACCTTCACCTTAGCCCACTGAGGCCCACTTTGGCCTTCTGACCTTCAGAACTGTCCCATAATAGATTTGTGTTGTTTTAAGTCACCAAGTTTAAAGTGATTTGTTACAGGTGCAACAGCAAACAAATACAGCCCCCATCAAGATAATCTAGAAGATGACCAGCCAGGGCAAAGCCCGTCTGCTGTGCAGAACAGCCAGGAGCTCCAGGGAGAGGAGGCGGCCAGAGTCAAAGAAGTAGTGAGGCCACATCACACAGGGCCTTGAAGGCCACAACCACAGAAAGGTTTGGAGCAAAAGAGTAGCACATGCCTACTGTGGCAATAACTTGTGTGTGAGTGTGCAGAAGACTCAGCAAGTTTGGACGCAGTTAGACCAGTCAAAAAGCAACTGCAATAATTAGGTGTCAGATGAGATTGACTCCTATTGGGGTAAAGTCAGGGGAAAAGTCATCAGACTTCAGATATTCCGGGAAGGAAACACACTGCTAACATGCCGTGCCACACTTTAATCACATCAGCAAACTGTTTAAATCCATTATCAAGAAACTGGTTTAGACTCGGCGCCTGTGGCTCAACGGGCTAAGTCACCAGCCACGTACACCTGAGCTGGCAGGTTCGAATCCAATCCAGGCCCACCAAACAATGACAGCTGCAACCAAAAAATGGCCGGGCGTTGTGGCGGGCCCCTGTAGTCCCAGCTACTTGGGAGGCAGAGGCAGGAGACTCACTTGAGCCCAGGAATTGAAGGTTGCTGTGAGCTATGATGACACAGCACTCTATCCAGGGTGACAGCTTGAGGCTCTTTCTCAAGATAAAAAAAAGAAAAGAAAAGAAACTGGTTTAGATCTAACTACCCACATGCAGATAAACCACCGAAACATTTATATATTCTGGACGCTAAGAAGACAAAAATAAGCAAAGGAAGGGCTTTTAAGAAAAAGTGTTTCTTAAAGGTGAAAGGGGGGTACTCGACAGGCAGAGAGAGGGGGAGAGAGAGAGAGAGAAAACACACGAGGGGGGAGACAGGGAAGAGGGGAGAAGATAAGAGAAAGAGAATGATAAAAGAGAAGAGAAGGAACAAAAGACCAAAAGACAAGGGCACCTTATGTAGGTTCAGTTAAGGGAGGTGCTGGGATAGTGTAACAGCCAATAAGGTGTCACTGGTCTGGTGCGAGGAGCCGTAGGGGGCGGGCCATAAGTTTGAGCTTTTCAGTGGATAATTGGGATAGGGAGATAAAGTTGTGCAATTATCTAACAAAAGGAAAAAAATGTATACATCTCCTTAATTCAATATAAAAAAAATCTGAATTCATAAATATCATTTCAAGAGTTATTCATTTTATGTATGGATTCTTTATAAAGAATTCGACAACAGACTTATTTTTTATTTTACATTTGCTACTAAATGAGTGGAGACGCAACGACTAAAACACAGCAGAAACTGATTCATAACCTATCAGAGGTTAAAGCTTTCAGAATTCAAAATAAAAAAAAAACTCAGTCCTTTCCCCATAAAAATTTCAAAACTAAGTGGATAAAGGTAATAAATTACATTTTGTGAATTGGAAGTAAACTTTAAAATCTATATTTTTCAACAGGGTCATTTATACACTTCTATGGTAGTGAAGGCTAAGCCCTGGGTTAACTCAATCTTGGTTATAAGGCTGGAATACGCTAAATTGTTACTTTCTGATGATGAATCATTCCAACCTCATTCTTTCATTCCAACCTCAGTAGGCCTAATTAATTTCCATGCCATTATTTGGCTATAGAACCTGAAAAGGGATATGAGTACAATAAGAATAAAATCAACTATTCCCACAGTTCAGTAGCAGAGTTTTTGTTTGGTATAGGCAGATAAATTTGAATTGCTAAATTAAGACAGTTAACATAGTAATCAACATAGAAATTGGATTAACTTCACATTCTTCTACAAAAGTCACAGCTATCAGAAACCCCCTCAGGGTAGCACAAATTGTGAAAGGCTGATTGGAAATCCTCAAATTAATCCCAGTAGTTGAGTGTTTTCATTAGGTAGGTTAAAAATGCAGCTCCTCTTGCTGGGATACTGACACTAAAATACTCTGTCATATTAGAAGATTGCCCAATCTTAAAAAGAATATAACAGACAAGGAAGATTTAGGAGCATAATTGCCATTTTTCAATTCAGAAAAGTTATAAAGGTCCACAATACACGTTCTAGGCACTTGTGTTAACATTTCACTCTTCACTGTCATTTATGGGGACTTACAGACAGAAAACCAAATGCTATCCTTAATGTTTAACCCCAAGCAGCTTATACCAAAATAAAGCCATTCAAAACGTCAACAAAATGAGATGCATCTCTTAGTAATGATGGGAGGCTACAAATATTTCTGTAGAACATCAGAGAAACTGAAAATAAAGAGATGCTATCCAGGGCATAGAAAATGTTTTAATTCATTAACATTGCTGTGGGGGCAAAACAATTCAGTCTTGCCCAGTCTTCTGTAGGACTGTAAACCTTGATGAGGGCAGACAGGTTCCTTCCTTTCTGACTTAGGGATCATCTCAATTACTTGCATTTGCCTGTGAAAGGTATTTTTCTTTTCAATCAATGTGTCAAGTTCTGAGATTCCCCAGAAATGAATACTTTTGATTTACAAACATGACTATTATTTATTTAGGAAGGAAAGTTAGGACATCTTAAACAACAGGATACACACTAAGTAGCTAAGGAAAGCTACTTTCCTTTGGTCCACCTCTTCCCTCTCCTCTCAAAATGACAACTTTAAAACCTACATCACAGCTAACCCCCTTCCCCAAAAAAAGCACCTACCTAGGTCTATCTGTGATTTTTTTCCCAAAGTCTCAAAAAATAGACAACTAATATTAATAAAAATAGAAGATAATTTCAAAAAAACAGATCATGCCAAATCTTATAGACAATAGAAAAAGAAATACTTCAAATTCATTCTACTTCATCTGGATATACTTGATATTAAAACTGGAAAAAATATATTATAATAAAGGAAAATTACAAACATACTTCACTTATAAATGAGGATGCAATATCCTAAACAACATATTAACAAGTTGAATTAAAAATTATTGTTCAAATAATGTACTTTGGTCATTTAATTTTGACTGAAGTATCTGTGAGTTTTTTATAGAGGTTAAGCTCCTGATTATTTGCTATATTTTGAAAAGGAGGTGGGGTAGGGGAGGAAGAAATGGCATTCTAGGAAAAGGTTATTTTTACTCAGTGATTCCAAAAAAGGATAGGGGTTTGTTGAGAAAGAAGTATCACAAAGAAACTTTTAATCTCCTACGTAGGAATGCATTACATATATGTAAATTATAAGTTCTATGTATTGTAAGTTGTAAACAAGGTAGTAATGCTTTTCTTAATAAAAGTTAATGCTGATGATTAGGGAAAATGAGTTATGTTTTCATGTGTTTGTTGGCTATTCATTTTTCTTCTTTAGAGGTTTTTTTTATGTCTCTTGCCCACTTACAAGGGGATTGTTTGCTCTTTTCTTGATGATTAATTTGAGTTCTCTGTAGATTCTAGTTATCAGTCCTCTGTCAGATTCATGGCATGCAAATATCTTCTCCCATCCTGAATTATCACTTAACTCCAGTGAGAATAGCCCCCAAAGCTGTAGATAGTGGCATGGATGTAGAAAGAAGGAAACACTTTTACACTGCTGGTGGGTTATCAGCAGTGTAAAATAGAGGCTTATTACTACAGCCTCTATAGTAGTAATTTCATC
>CAUYON010178754.1:0-10721 GCA_963573935.1 Arctocebus calabarensis
TTGTGGCGGGCGCCTGTAGTCCCAGCTACTTGGGAGGCAGAGGCAGGAGACTCACTTGAGCCCAGGAATTGGAGGTTGCTGTGAGCTGTGATGCCACAGCACTCTATCCAGGGTGACAGCTTGAGGCTCTGTCTCAAAAAAACCAAAAACCAAAAACCAAAAAACAAACAAAAAAAATTGTGTTTATTTAAATTATACAACGTGCTGCATCTGTCTGTCTGTCTATCTATCTATCTATCCATCCATCCACCCACCCACCTAGAACACCGCAATCTTATAAGCAGCACTCCCTTACCTCCCGCCCCTGCACCTGCCTCTCTTCACCTTTGCTCAGCTCTTAGCACACCAGGCGCGGTACCAGCTCCAGTCCCCGGGCTCTGGGCTGTTCATCCTCTGTGACCTCCACCTCCCACCTTCTCCCTTCCCTGCCCCAGGACCACCTTTCTCTTCTCTGTTTCTGTGTGTTTGATCTTTTTTCTTTTTTCAGATTTCCCATATAAATAAGTTTGTACAATATTTTTCTGTACTTTCTGCATCTGGCACATTTCACGTGGTGCAATATCCTCCAGGTTCAGCCGCATTGTCACAGATGGCAGGGCCTCCCCTGAAGGCTGAATAACAATCCCTTGTATGTAAATACGCCAATTTCTTTATCCATCCATCTGTCCATGGACGATTAGGTTGCTTTCACAACTTGGGTATTGTAAAACATTCTTCAGGGAACTTGGGAGTGTGGATCTCTCTACAAGGGGTCGATTCTACTTCTTATGCTGTGTCCCCAGAGTGGGACTGTGAGTCATGCCGTGGTTCTGTTGTTAATGTTTTGAGAAGGTGCCACACTATTGTCCTTCATGGTTTTACCAAGTTTATATTTCACAAGTGCTCCCTTTTATTCACACCATACCAACATTTGTTATCTCTTATCTTTTTAATCATAGCCACTCTAACAGGCGTGAGGTGACACTTCATTTGATTTGATTTGCATTTCCCTGATGATCAGTGATGCCAAACACTTTAATACACCTGCTGGCCATTGATATGCCTTGGATTGGAAGGATTAATGTCATTGAGGTGTCCACACTACCCTCAGGGATAAACAGATTCAACCTACTCCCTATCAAAATTCCAATGGCATTTTTCACAGAAATAGAAAAAAAATTCTAAAATTTGTACAGAACCACAAAAGACCTCAAAGAACCAAAGCAGTCTTGAGAAAGAAAAACAAAGTTGGAGGCATCACGGTTACTGATGGCAAAATATATTGTCAAGCTATGGTAAGAATGAGAGAGGTCCTGATGTTCAGCAGACACAGAGGTCAGTGGGGCAGAATAGGAGCCCAGAAAGACTCCCAACGAGCAGATGTGGTCAACTGATTTTATATAAAGCTGCGTTCTGCTATCATGTAATGACTGTGGGAAGATCTCAAATTTACTTTTGTAAAGCTTTTACAATTGGGAAAAGACAGCCTTTTTTATAAATGATGTTGGGAAAACTCTGTAACTACCTGGAAAAGAATGAAACTGGACCCTTGTCTCACTCCAAACGCAAAAGTCAACTCATGCCACGAAACTGCGAAACTCGTAGAATGAAATAGGAGGGAAAGTCTTCATGATGTTGGCCTTGGCAATGAATTTTCGGTTATCATATCACTATTAGGCCTAGACTGAGGTGGAAAAATACCAGTTAACTCCTCGCAAATTTCTGGGTTGCAAACCCTCGACAAAATGGAGTAAGTCTGGTTCGCTCCCAAGATGGATGGGAAAACACTCACTGACTTCTTGCTTGACCAACTCCCTGAGAAACTGGGAAGTACCAACTGTCCCCGACTGACTTTAAGAAATACGAGGTGGGCAAAGTACTGAAACAATGACGTATGACTAACTAACGGCAGAATTCTGCTGCTGTACCACGCTTGCCAACCTACCTGGATGCATGTGGGCAGCCTGCGTGCCAACCTGGATGCAGACCAAGCCTTGAAAACCCGACCCCTTAAGCACTCGGGGCTGCTCTCTGAACCCCCGTGTTGGGTGCGAGGCAGTTGGTGACTCTTCAATAAAGAGACTCTGCTGTGAATTCCGCTTGTTTGGCCATATGCTCTTTGTGGAACACCTGGGCATAACACCGCAAGTTCAGGCAACCAAAGCAAAAATAAATAGGTGGGACTACATTATACAGGAAGTTATTTTAAAATTTTTAACCTGCCAAAAATCATTTTGCAGTTTTAGAAGCCAAAATCGTTTGTTTATTGCTGAGTGTGCCAAAGCATGTTTGCAGAATACCAGTGGTGTCAGACACTTCATAAAAATGTTCTAGGATTAAAACAAAAGCAAAACCAAAAATCAAGAAAGCATAAATGCTCAGTGTGCACCTGAGATGCACACGCGTTCCTGGAGCCCCGCGGATGTCACTGGCCAGTGGAGGATCAGAACACAGCACAGTAGAGAGACGAGGTTGAATCAACTTCTTGGGTTTTTGACCACGGTCGGGGAGCCAGCTTCTGCAAAGGACATCATAACGGTCGCTGTGGAGTGACCTGGAGACTAAGTGGTTCTTCAGTGTCTGAAGAGAACTGTCAAATTCACACTAAAGGGAATAATTCTTTCTTTGTTGCTGGGAATGCTTTTTAGCTCTGAAAGTACACTTGGAAAAGTAAGCCATTACTTCAAAAGAGCATTGAATTTAAATGACTTTTGCTTTCACAGATTTCAATAGTTAATTGTATGAAAAGAAAACATGCTATTTAAATAGAATTCATTCTATTCTAAGTGCTGAGAATTCTATCATTATTTTCAGCCATGCTTATTTCTGGTGACTTAAAGTAAGGTTTTTAATACAATACGTTGATGGTTTTCATATAATTATAGAAGTAAGACAATAAAGGTAGGGGCACAAATAGGAAAATTTACAGCTAAGTGTAATCTCATCACCATTGCTTTGTGTGATCCTTCTTGGTTAATGGAAATTTTGATCATCTCTAATTAATGGATATATGGCATAGTGCTCCTTTCAATGGGTGTACCATAAGTAGTGCAATCTACTGTTTGTTCTCTTGATTTATTATCTTTTTTCTTTTATGGACATAACTACAGTGAAGTCCATTAAAACTAAATACTTAATCAAATTTTTGCTTTTCACCTTAGGATAAATATAAAAGTAATAGGCCCACCTTTGTGCATATTTTAAAATCTTAGCATTTTTCTTCTTATATTTACTCCATAATATCGAAACATCGATCTAATTGTATTTTGACTGGTATTACTATTTTTTTGAGACAGAGTCTCACTTTGTCACTCTTGGTAGAGTTCCGTGGCGTCACAACTCACAGCAACCTCAGACTCTTGGTCTCAAGAGTCTTGCCTCCGCCTCCCGAGTTTCTGGGACTACAGGCGCCTGCCAAAATGCTCAGCTATTTTCAGAGAGGAGATCTTGCTCTGGTGCAGGCTGGTCTTGAACCCATGAGCTCAGGCATTCCACCCTCCTTGGCCTCCCAGAGTTCTGGCATTATAGGCGTGAGCTTCTGCGTCTGGCAGGCTTGCTTTACTTTTACAGGCTTTTAAAACCTCTTAAATTTACTAGAAGAAAGTTCAAAGACATGCCAGGTTTTCCAAGACCTCCACTTGTTACTTTCCTGGTTAATCTTGTACACATATTTAACCTAATAGACAAACTGTCAAAGACTAAGAACTAACTGGTCAACCTGCCATGATAGAGTTCAAATACAGTCTCTGTCCACCTACTTTGCATTTACAGCTACTAAGTTACCATTCTCTAGGCTACTACTAATTAATTAAAGGCCACTTAGAACAGTCCGTTCTAGCTCAACTATTAACAATAGAAACTCTTTTAAATACCCTATCCCTCAAATAGATAGAAGACACTTTTCTTAAAAATTCAAGCTGCCATTAAAAACTGCTTTACCCAAAACTTCGGTCTAAAATTTTCATTTCACTAGCTATCAGGAAAACTAAAGTTTTGTCATATAAACAAGTTCCAATTTTGTCAAGAAATTTTTTTTGTTGTTTTAGAGACAGAGTCTCACTTTATTGCCCTCAGTAGAGTGCGGAGGCATCACAGCTCACAGCAACTTCTACCTCCTGGCTTAGGCGATTCTCTTGCCTCAGCCTCCGGAGTACAGGAGCCCACCACAACGCCTGGCTAATTGTCAAGAATTTAGATCCAACCATCTTTTACAAACTATCAAGTTTATAATGTAACCTCCTGGCTACAGATCAAAAATAAAAACTACTGGATCGTTATGTGCATACACATGTGTTTAAATGTATTTATTTATGTTCATACACACACATGAGGGCTGTCTAGGAAATGTCCAGTGACGTGATATGAAAGATAGAGATATATCAACACATATGTTGCGTCTACATGATACCATATTGGCTTATAAGTAAAGATCTGCTCATAAATTTAAGAAATCTAAATGCTTTTCAAGTTTACATAAATTCAACATCTTTAATAAATAAAGTACATTGATCAATTATTAATAAAATAGAAATAAAAATGTCTCCATAACCATGAGCACACACTTTTGCCTGGGTTTACTCGTCATTATGAAGTCTTGCCTCTGTTAGATATTTTAAGGTGTCAGTATTTGACACAAAGGTTATATAGTAACTATAAACCCAACCAAAAAGCAAACTATAAAGCAAATTTTTGACAAATTTTTGATAAATGAGACTGATTCAGTATTGTTAAGTTAAAAACAGCTAAATCTTCTAAGTTATCAACAAAAATACCCATTTATTTAACTTTATAGTTCTAACTCAGATAAAAATATAGACATGCCTAAATATAAATAAGGGTAATAAATTAAAACAAATAAAACATCACATAAATAAAAACAAAACCCCAAAAAATCATGGTCAAAAGTTTATAAAAATGTGTTTAAATATTACATTTGTTTAGACATTACTTAATTTCATTAATGACTCAATAACATTGACTATATATCTACTACTCATATGCTATAAAATAATTAACAAAAAACTCTTAAATATAATAACTTACTTTGTCTAATATCTCAGGTTTCATAAATATTCTACATAAAGTACTACAAATAAATTAAGAATGAAATTAATACTTATGAACTTTTCATATGAAATTTTGTTAAATTAACTGATAAATATTCAATAAAAGTATGAATAATTTCTAATTAACAATAATTATGTTATAAAAAGTTGTTTTCAGGTGGCTCCTGTGGCTCAATGAGTAGGGTACCAGCCCCACATACCAAGGGTGGTGGATTCAAACCTGCCCCGGGCCAAACTGCAACAAAAAAATAGCTGGGCGTTGTGGCAGGTGCCTGTAGTTCCAGCTACTCAGGAAGCTGAGGCAAGAGAATCATCTGAGCCAGAGGTTGCTGTGAGCTGAGACGCTACAGCCCTCTACTGAGGGTGATAAAGTGAGACTCTGTCTCAAACAACAAAAAAAAATGTTGTTTTCCCAGAAACATATGAAATGCTTCTTGGTGTCATACTAATATATGACAGACAATTCAAGAATTCCTGTTTCTAACTTTTCAATAAAATTTAAAATTATTAAAAATAAAAATTCTTGTCAATATACATACTTCTATATACAAAATGTACCAAAATAAATGTGTTTTTAATTTAAAAAATAAGACAAAAGTAGTTTCTTATTAAAAAGTAATTTTTCTAATTAAAAATTATTTAAAAATTATTTATAAAAGTTAAAAAGCCAATAAATAAAAGAATAACCAGGTTTTAAACATAAATACATTATTTTTAATAAAAAATTAAAAATATAATACATTTTGGCCCTAAAATAAACCAATTGGTTATTGTTTTAAAAATGAAGGAAAGACAGAAGTCAAAACATGTCGTAGGTAGTCTGCACAAGTGAGAATGAGGTTCATGAGGAATTTATTAAATATGCTGCAGAAGCACCTGCTCCTGCCAGGAGGGGAGCCCAGCCCATCCTCACTCCCACCATGATGCCCCAGGCAGTCAGTTGATGCCCCAGGCATCACTTTGGAAAATGTTTTTCATCGTAGCCCAGTTATTTAGTTATGTATATGTTTATATATAGTGATGCTGAGAAGAATTTACTACCACCTGCAGTATCACAGCAGTACCTGCAGAATCACAGTACCACCACCTGCAGTATTACAGCACTACTACCTGCAGTAACACAGTACCACCATCTGGAATATCACTCAACTACCACCCAAAGTGCTACACAGTACCACCACCTACAGTATGACAGTACCACCACCTATAGTACTATATAGTACTACCACCTGCAGGAACACAGTACTACCACCTGGAAGATCACAGTAATACCAACTGCAGTGACACAGTAGTAACACCTGCAGTGTCACAGCATCACCACTTACAATACTACAGTACCACTATCTGCAGTAACCCAGTACCACTACCTGGAATATCACTCAACTACCACCAAAAGTACTACATAGTACCGCCACCTACAGTATCACAGTACACCGCCAGTACTACAGTACCACCACGTATAGTACTATACAGTACTACCACCTGCAGGAACTCAGTACTACCACCTGAAGATCACAGTATTACCACCTGCAGTGTCACAGCATCACCACCTACAATACTCCAGTACCGCCACCTGCAGCATCGCAGGGGCACCACCTGCAGAGCTACAGCACCTCCACCTGCAGTCTTAGAGGTCCATGAAGGCCTGCATTACTGGAGACATCTGTGTGATTAGGCTTGATATGGACTATAAATGTCAGGAAAGGAGAGGACCACCCCCAGAGACACCTCCTGGCATCATCTGCTCCTTTGTGGAGAGGAAGTGGATGGACCAGCCTCAGATCCCTTTCCCAAACTAGAAAGACCTGCTGTGCAGGTTTTGGGGGTGTCCTGGGTGGCAGGAGAGGTGTCGAGGCAGCAGCTTGAGCTGACAGTGAGGGGCACTCGGGTAGAGGCTCTGGACTGAGCCTGCAAGGACAGTGTCAGAGGACCCTGGTGCCAACAGCTGGGCAGGGCCCCAGGAGGACAGTCCACCACCTTTGTGGGGTTCAATCAGAGAGCTTGTGGTCAGTGCTGGGCAGCCTGGGACCGGAGCATCTGGAGCACAGTGCTAGGCGGCACTATAGGGACAGGGCTGGGTGGGACGGAGGCCAGCTGGCCACTGGGGCACCTGGTGGGACTCCACCGATTCCATTCATGTGGAGCTGCCCAGCACGACCCGTGTTCCCTCCACCGAGGGCCTGCAGTCAAGTCAGTGAAGAGGAAGGCACTTATGTGTCTCCAGAGCTGGGGTGGGGAACGAGGGCCGGGCAAGGCCGACAGTGGCGCTGACTCCTTTCTTGGGCAGACATGGCTGAGAAGAGTGTGCTGGGAAGGGAGTTGGTTCCCCACCAGCTGGGCACTTCACCTAGGGCTGCGGAAGGGGGTGACGGAGGCTGCCAAGGAATTCAGCACCACATCCGATCTTATCTGTGCAATCACCTCCCTTCTCCCAGGACGTGAGTACACGGGGCAGCTACAAGGCACCGTTCCATTACTGTCACTCCTTCAGAGCTCAAGGCCCTCTCACTTGTTTCCAGTCCTTCTCTTGCCATTGGCACTTGTCCCCCTCCACCCTGGGCATTCAGACCTCCGTCCGTGTGACAAAGGCCCTGGGAACGTGCCTCCCACTGACTCAGTGAGCTCTGGGATCTGTGGGTCCAGCTTTCCACGGCACAGTGTGGAAACTTCCCCATCCGGCCCAGAGAGCAGACTGGGTGGGAGAAGGAGGTCCACACCTGCCGCTCCTCTGAGAGCTCCGCGTTGCCCGCTTCCGGCACCTTCCCTGCACCGAGTCCTGGGTGTGCTGGACGAGCAGGACGCCCTTCCCCTGGACGTTCAATAGGACTGCAAGGTGTGATGTGACTCAGTCCTGCTTGTACTATGAACATCACCTCTCGGATGACTTGACACTAACTTCGTGAAGCTTCACCTCCCCCAAACTGAGCTGGACCCCAGGAAGTGCAAGGTCCCTAACTTGGCTTCAGAGCGGCCTCGGGTCCGGCGAGGACTGATGGACGGTCTGCACACTGGCGTGCAAGGCGGGTAAGGCTTGTTTTTCAGCCGACTTACTTGATGCTGCCTCCCCGCTCTCTCCCACTAAGCAGGTGGGGTAGCTGCACAGTCACCCACGGGGCTCTCACTGTCAGGGCCTCATGCTGGAGCTCACAGGGTCATGGACTAGTCACTAGCCCGGAGCTTGGATCCCCTGGTGTCCCCACCATGCTCTGCTGGGTACACGGGGCCACAAGAAGCTGGTCCCCCGGACCAGGACGCCCCTCTCTGCTCTTCATCCCTGAAGTCTTGCTGTCAGGCTCTCTTGAAGAGCAATTCCTTCTTCCTAAATGTTCGGAGGTTTTAGAAAATAATGTTCCCCCAGAAAAGAAGCACAGAACCTGCAGTATTTGGTTTGAGAAAGAGGGAAACAGCAAGAGTAAGATAAATCCACATTGTCCGGCAGTTAGCTGGACATGAGCATGGCAGGTGGGGTCAGGCTGACCTGGACTACTGTGGGAATGGGACTGATTAAGACCCTGCAGTTGGGCTGTTCTGAGAAAGAGGTCGGTCAATGCTCTGGGGACTTCTAGTGTGGTCAGACAGACATGGTCAGTTTGCCCTGGGCTGTATTAGGAATAGGGTTGATCAAGACCCTGGATGAACTAACCAGAAAATGAACAAAAAATAGGGGACTTTCCAAGGAGGAGTTTGGTACTTCCTCAAAATTGTGCATAAAATCTAAAGACTGTTTCCAACAGGGCCTGCAGTCACTGGGACGGGCCTGGCCCCACTGCACAGGTTGTTAATAAGTCTCTTCTTGCTAAATCTCTACCTGGTTCATCCAGTTGTTTCAAAGACTTACTGGAACCATGTAGCTTCTTTCCTCCAGAGGCTGCCCTTTGCACCTGCCTGCGCTGCCTCCCGGGGCTCCCTGGGGCTGCCTTTAGGTAACTGTGCCTGAGCTTGACTCGGTTTCCAGAAGAGAAGGCCGTGAACCCATGAGGGTGGGCCACACCCAATCCTCCAATGTCCTAACGACAGCAGAGAAGTAGGGGAGGGTGAATTTGCCCCCTGAGCTAGGCCGTCCACTATCTCCTGCCCTTGGGCATCGGCTGGTCCTCAGGCCCATGGGCCAGGGCTGGAATGGACGCCACCAGCATGAGTTTGAGGACCATGGATGGAGGACAGGCTGACCAGCTCTGAATCTCACGACCAGCCTTGCATGATAAACCTCTGTCTGCACAGCCACGGGCCCCGCTGGTCTGCTTCTGTGGAGAACCTGGCTGATGCCAGGCAAACTGGGGGGCTGTGGAGGCAAACTGGGGGTCCGTGGAGCCAGGGCCACCTCCTCACACACACTTACACAGTCGGCATTTTTATCTGTGCTTTTCTATTGCTTCTGTTGCTTATTTGAGGACGTTAAAAAAGCAATTTTGTCAAAAGGTTTTATAAACAACGTACAAAGTCATAGGACAGCCAGAGAAAACTGTCACCAATGTAACAGACATTGGGTGCACAACCTCAAAATCTCAGAACACATACACCACAGCAGGAAGACTCCGCAGTGATTTGTAGGAAATGGAAATGTGTGATAAATAGGCAACAAGGTTTATCACACTTCAGCAGTACCAAAAGAAATACTGGTCAATGATAAATTGACAAAAATGAAAAACCAAAATAATATTCAGCACTGATCGGGCCAGAGATGCGGCTCCCTCTCGTCACCACTGGAGAATCAATTGGTACCAGTTTCGAAAGCTGTTTCAGGACTTTGCCAAGACAGAGCTAATCCTGCCCTTTCACTCCATAGTTGTAGTTCCAGAAATACAGCCTAAAGGATTGGTCCTGGAGGCCAACAGTAATTTATAATCCCAGGTTTTTATTCCACTGATATTAATTATATTGAAAACTTTTAATCATAGGGACTAAATACATTTTGAGAAATCCTTACAAAGGAATATTGATAATCACCGAGAGCATTTTTGTTTGAAAAGAAAATGCTAGTAAAGAATTAAGCTGCTAAAGGAAAAAGGGTTGCATATACATATAGTATGATTCAATTATATTTAAAGTATTGGCCCTGATTTTTAAAAGACAGACATAGAACTTGCAAAAACACTAACTGGAGTTATCTTCAGGTGGTAGGATTATGGATTACTTTATTACTTATATTTCTTTTTACAATTTATTCAGTGAGAAGGCATAAGGCTTCATTTTTAACATTGCATATAATCTTAAATCATATATCATCTTTTCCTTGTAGTTGTTACTGTTGCAGTTAGGTTTAAAAAGTCATTCCATGTTTTTTCTTCTATGCAATTAACAACAACAACAAACACAGTTACAGCACATAATAATAATATTATTTTTTAAAATTTATTGTTGGGGATTCATTGAGGGTACAAGAAACCAGGTCATATTGATTGCATCTGGTACATAAAGACCCTCTTACAATCGTGTTTTGCCCCCAAAAGGTGTGGCACACACCAAGACCCCACCCCCCTTGCTCCTTCCCTCTCTCTGCTCTTCCTTTCCCCACCCCACCCTCCTTCTTTCTCTCTCTGCTAAACTTTTTTAATGTGATTGATATTGTACTACTATATCTCACATCTTGTTACTCTTGTTTTTTTCTTAGAGATGTTTTTGAGCCATGGCATGTATTTCAACTTACTTTTTTATCTTTTCTATTTGACTTGAGAA